>JAECUM010023344.1:0-15642 GCA_016617855.1 Megalonaias nervosa
TATATATATATATATATATATATATATATATATATATATATATATATATATATATGTGTGTGTGTGTGTGTGTGTGTGTGTGTGTGTGTGTGTGCATCCATTTGTGAGGTGTAGAGCATTTTGAGAATTCTTATAATGAAAAATCACTCTAATAAGATTATTCATTCCGGAGCAGTGATAAGATGTTCAATCTGGCCACTGTGGTAGCCATATTAGGTATCATATTTCTTTTCAGATTTGTTCGCGAATAACCCATGTCAGTATATGGTGGCAGATCATACTACTAACTTTATTGGGAAATTGCTTATTACTGTGACCTATCCCAACCAATGGGAAATTGCTTAATTCTTCTATAACCGTTCAAACAAACCCCATCAGTCAATTATAAATTAACCATAAGTTGTCATTAAGACTATTATTAGTAATTACCAACACATACGTAAGCATCTATTTATAGATCCTATGCAATATTATGCTTTTGATATTTTTAAAACAGACCCTAGTGACGTAGGAAAAATCTAACTAAAAAATTATTACAAGTTACAGTGATGAATATAAATTACAAAATTTTAAAAAAAATCATATACCAGGAATTACAAAACATAGATACACATAACAAGATATTTCAACATAGTTCGACATGCCAAAAGTGTATCAAAAATTAATAATAGAAAACAATTGGAGCGATACATTTGGATATAAACACTTTGCAAAACAATGTAAAACATGCTATAGATGGAGTCCTGTTCTGCGAAGTCACTGTTAAAGTCTTCAACATTAGCGTACTAACAGGGACGGATGGGGCCGTTGCTCCGGGTGCCGCGCAGTTTTGGAGCTCCAAAACTATGGGAGCGTGAGGTCTTGGGGCGCCAAAACCCCTTTGGGCCATCATCGTCACCCAGGGCGCCATTTACCCTTAGTACGCCACTGGGTATCAAAGTTGATTTAATATTATTTATGCCTAAATTATGCAAGTGACTATTTTATTTGAACGTCGAAGGTTATATGTTTGTTCGGACACAGGGGAAGGGAACAACTCAGTTAGATAGTCCACGGTTTGCCTCATTTTAATTTCATAGTGTTAAACATTTTTTTTGTTTTTGTTTCCCGTGCAGTTTCATAATAGATGCCATACCCGTTTAATTTGGCAGTCCTGTAACTATCGTTGTTTTTCAAGTGTTTGTGAATCTCTGAACTAACATTCAGTCTATACTACACAGGCATATTCCAAGTTATACGAAGTTAAAACAAAATTTGTCTGCTAAGTTCATATTTTAGTTATTGAACATAGGCTGTTTGCGATGTTGTTTTGGAGCTGTATCAATATGACAGATCCATTTGATATTTGAAGAAAATGGTAATCCAAGATGACATTGAGAATCCACATACAGAAAACCAGTATTTTTAAAAACAAGTTCACGAATATTTTTACTTTCTTGACTTGTTGGTAATTAACCACTACATTTTCCATAATTAAATTTAAGAAGCAATGGTCTGATCATTCATTCGCTTTTATTAGATCATTATTCATGAGTACTTTTCTTAAAGTTCGCGTTAGCGCTATATTTGGAAGATCGTGTTCACTAGAGTCTCTATAAAGAAAAATTAACATGTCAATGAAAGTATAGTCATACCACTACTTACAAAGATTTAGTCAAGCAAAGTTTTGGTAGTAGAAGCTATTCGTGTAGGGTTTGTTATCGCATTTAATAGGTAATATATTTCATAACATCAGTTAAATTTTGCAGAAACAGACAGTCCAAGTACATTAACATTATAATCCCCCATAATAAGAAGTGTTTATACGTGTCGTTTATCATAACATAGTTTCAAATTTTGATAGTTCCATCTATGCACTATCCCTCTAGCTACTTTGTACCAGGGTGGCATAATCTCAATCTAAATTCAATGCCATCACAGCCAAAGTGCGAATCGTTCTGATGTTTGCAAATAAGCTTATCAGAAACGCATACCATGTCGCATCCTTGGTGACATTTTTGTTTTCTAAAGCGGTCTTTAAAACTGTGTAGTTTTATACGAGCTTTAGCTAGGCCCATTTGTTCAAAAATATTTCAGTGTTGTCCGAGAATGAAACACTTAATCCAGCATTCTTTTGACTGTACACTGAATAATTATCGGTTAACATCGGTAGTCGCAAGGTTCAATCTTTAAATACCATACATTCATACGATTAAATCATCTCCATCTCCCCAAGTTCTTCCTGAGACGAACTCTTGAGACAATTAACATACTTTACTAATTTATTCTCAATTAGTTTTGGGGACATGTGCTGCTTCAGAATGTATATTCATTCAGTCTGTTTCATTCAACTATGCTTATATTATGCATATGTTGCAGTGTGGTACCAGATATACCAGGTGCTACTCATGTTTTTTAACCAGTGACATTCTGGTACTCGTCGACAAAAATATCAACCAACAGGAACAACTATGCTTAGTATAAGCAAGGATAGACCAAATGCCAACTTGCCATAGGAAGTATACTTGCAATTACCGAAAAAGGGTAACCTTCTTCGGACCTAAAGTAGATGTTATATTACTTGCTGAGAAAACAATACAGCATCCTAAATGATCGTTCTTGTCATTCAAACTAATGAGTTTATGTGGATATAAATATCGTTTTAAATATAATTGTTTTTACTTGACTTTGAAAATGGAAGGAGTATGGAGTTTTGTATAACTGCCATTTTTCTATTTTATTATTGTTTTCTCTTTTGTAAAAGGTTCAGCTAAACGGGGACTTTTAAAGTAAGGTACA
Source organism: Megalonaias nervosa (assembly GCA_016617855.1). NCBI lineage: Eukaryota > Metazoa > Mollusca > Bivalvia > Unionida > Unionidae > Megalonaias > Megalonaias nervosa. The sequence continues at coordinate 2,779 of JAECUM010023344.1, forward strand.
CCATGCAAAATAACACGAATAAGGACTGAAATTACCCTAATATGTTTAACACGAATAAGGACTGAAATTACCCTAATATGTTGACATTTTACCTAGATATCGAGGTGTATGAATTCAAATGTGATGATGGAATATCTTTATCCATTTCTGTTATTCATTTAAGTTACATATTTCAATGCACATATATATGAGCAAATAAAAGAAAAACATTCCATTAGTGCATAATGTTTTTGCACAATTTTATGTTTAAAGCGAGTATATTTAATATTGATGATTATGCATACAGTTTGGAGTTATCCACAATCTCAGGTCCTATATATTTTTGTAAATAATATTTTCCCTGAAACGATTAACTAATTATTTACACACTATTTTGTCCTTTTGAAAAAATATTTATATTTTTCAAGTACAAAACATAATAAAGTAATAATGTATATTAAGTGATCTATTATTTAATCTGACAATTACTACATTCAAATTTATTTTCGATTTTACTCAGTCTTATATTATCCATACTGGGTTGGATGTTTTGTTTTTTTTTTATTTTTTCCATGTCTAAACAATATAGCCATTGAGTTTCGGCATGTCACTATAGCATTCACAGGTGGGACAGGACAAAAACCAACAGAATCATGTCATGAAACCGCATGAATAATACCTTGACTTGTGCACCCTATCCTTGCACATCATCTTATATCTACACTCTTAAAGTAACCAAATGTCATATCTTCTTGTTAATATTAAACTCGCTCTTTGCTCTCCATAGTTGACACCATAAACTGCACAAACGCAACTAAGTACATTTTTCAATCAGCTTTCTGTCCATATGTCTGTCCTTAAGTCTGTCCAAATTAAAGCACAAAATGTTTCAAGTTGAACCTACTTCACATTTCACTGTATCATGGTTGAATACCATACATGAAGTTTTGACCCCCTCTGTTACATTTTAATATGAGAAATACATATCAGCTATTAAACGGATTACTTAATTTTCCAGCGTGGTGGAGGCTATGGTCTATGCAAATAACAGAACGATCCCATTCTGATATCTAGGTCCATTTTCTATGCTCAGATTATCTTCCTTCTTGGACTTGTATGGAGGTTAAAGGTTATCAGAGCGAAGAGCAAGGATGTAACCGTGTAACACATATTAGCAGGCAAGTATTTTATAATTAGTTTACTCCCCCTCCCGCACACACATTTTACTTTGAAAAATACATACCATCTATTAAGGGATTATTTAAATTGCCAGCCTCATCGAAGCTGATTGTCAATTGAACGTACTGTTGTTGTCAGCAGGAAGTTTCAATGCCAGTTGCAGTTGATGGTCCTATGAAGTGCTAGATAACCCCCCCCCCCCAATTTCTGGATTGTCGATGTGAAGGAAAGCTTTTTCCGAAAGGCCCTAGGCCCTGCAGAACTACTCCTCTAGGCTATATGTTAGCCTCGCTCCACACCAGCTTAGATCTGGTGCGCGAGTTTAAAGAGAGAAGAACAGGAGGGACCGCAAATTAAGCATTTCTTGTGGAAGTCAGTCCGCCGTTCTCAAGAGATGTAACGATGAGCGAGCAACGATGTCTTCTCATCCGGTTTTGTTAAGAGAGCAAGAATTTGTGCGAAGTTTTCAGGAAGAAAACAGTTCTTTGATTAGTGAAAAAATGTATCTCCAAGTAAACAAAATTTTGAAAGTAAGTAGGATGCGTGTTCTCCTGATCAAGCATGGGCATCAGCACAAAGGAGCAAGGGTGGTGGTGTGGTGGTGGTGGGGGGTGATCTCACCTCTAAACATGTTTTGGCCAACCATTGTAAAACTTAGTATCTGACCACTATATGTTTGTCCCGCACCCCACCTACAAATAATTCTGTAGGCGCCCCTGTGAGTACAAATTAGGCCTAGCTTAGTCAATATATCCGAACAGAAGGACAGAGCCTTCAAAAGGGCACGTGTAATGATGTTGTGCATCAATAAGTAGTCAAAGTACGGATCAGGGTCAAAACGGACCGGTACCAAAAAGGCCCACGACCACAACGGACTAGTGCTTAAAAGGCCCGGTCCGAAAAGGCCCGACCCAAAAAGGCCCATTTGTGTATCAATTATCAATTACTAGTATCATGTCTACTAAAAGTAACTAATACGTAAATACCAAATCATTGTTTTAATGTGAAATGTCTATAAATAATGTGCAGTAGAGAATCATTGTGCAGTATGTCACAATTGTACGTCAGAGATGATGAAAAAAATTGTTACACGCTACTACATGTCCTATGTAAAATGAACAAAGATGTCAAACAATAATTGTGTACGAAAACATTGGAAGTAAAGCGAATCAATAATATCTTTGTTATAACATATCAAGACTGAATACGAGTTAGTGTCACCGACGTGTGCTTTGTGCATGCCAACTTTGTAATAATAGTGCCTTAAATATGTAATGACGATTTCATTAATGATGCATGAATATTTTCACTGGCGAAGACTATTCACTCTTCCTGTTTCACATACATTCAATATCGTTAATACGTGTGTATGCGTAGTTTATTTGTGTTGATTAAAATTTATGCTTTAAATAGACATTTGCTATATGCCGTGCCTTGCAGGCACCGTTATTGCGTTGTGGTTGCAATGAAAGTCAAGTCAAAATTTAGTACTGGATAATGGAAATCCCCATGGACCGTATACGGAGGCTCTTACGCATAAGAAGTCTCTGAGTGTGGAAACCCGGCCGAAAGGAGGAACCCGAAATTAAATGTTTTGTCCAGACAAACTCGCAGAAATTTCCCGTGGACTAATAATATGCGGATATGAAGAAAAGCATCCTGAAGATCTACGTGGACAACCCAGTGGTTCGGTCTGCTGGCATTCGTGATTGAGGCGGTTGTCTCCATCTTGAAGGAGTACACATCTTTTCACACATATAACAACTGAGACTAGCTGAGCTCAATGGGGGTCCATGAAAGAGGTGAAGAGTCTTAGAAGAGAAGCTGCTAGTTACCCTTATTATGTAAAGGACCCGTTAGAGATCCGACCAAACCTCTGAAGTCTTAACATGGCACCTACTGAGACAATGTAAAGAAAGGAACTTTGCAGGGGGCAGGCGAATCCTTTTGTGGGGAAAGATGTAATAAGAAGACTTCCTACCAGGGGGTTTAAAACCAGGACTAATTTCGATTTTGATTGTTTCTCTGTTTAAACTACTCAGATTGGGGAGTCATGGAGCTTCCAGAATGCGGGCATTTCATCACCATCATCCAGAGACTGGTGTTACTGATGTCTTCAATATCAAGAGGTCAACTATAGTGACTAGCCATCCGTATATTATCTCTTATTCTTGAGTGGCGGCCCATACAAGACTTTTGCCGTGATCAACCCCACCCCCACCCCAACAAAAAAAAACAACGTATATGCCACCAAGGCCACATCCCTCCAGAAATGAAGTACCTCTGTAGAGAGTGTTCAATACATCGAGTGTGCATATCTCAATGTCTTAGCCAGTCTTTGAAAGACAATGACTCCTCCTGCATAAGGTCAGCATGCAAGACTATAGTATTCAATGTCTTCACGTTTAATTTCAATGCCTCAAGAGGCCTTGGCAGGGAGACGGATCCAGGTTCTTAATGAGACACAACCTGGGAGGCACCCAAATATAAATGAAGGGGGATTATGGGACCAAGAGAATGAATAGACCCTGCAACTACTGAACGATATTCTAGGCCAAAGCAAATAATCATAGATGAAGGGGAGATTACGTTTTACTGTCTGGTCCTTTCTTGGCCTTTAGACAATTTATTAGTCAGCTTCTCCACCATCTGCCACTGAAGAAGAAACAGGTGGTCATACTTGGGCTGTATCCCAGAAAGCTTCTCCAAATTGGAGAGAATATTAGCCTTTGAAGATCCTAAAAACCACGGGTATAGATCTGGGGGAAGTAGGCATTAAACTTCATTTATCTGCTTGCTTGTCGAACGTTCATGTCTCTTCCTCTTCCGTCACTGACCCATTAGTTGGTATCAAGGTGAACCCAAATGACAAGAAGGACCAGGTGTAATGGATTCTTCTCAGATCTCATCAGCACCCACTAAAATGTGATAGCTCATCATCCTGTCTTCACTCTCTTGGTGAAGAAGGACTATTTCATTTCATCTTGCTCCTTAAAGAAGGCAAGTTCTTGATCAAGGGTTCCTCATTACATCTCTGTTAAAGAGAAGAGGAGACAGCTGCCTCTCCACATGATGGAAAAAACAAAAAAGGACATTAGCCAGATTCTTTATCGCCAAACAATTTTCCAGTCCATTCCCATACTGACTGAAATAAAGCATAGATGAGGAGTTTTTACTGAACTGAAGCCTTCCTTTAGCCTGGTGGTTTAAACTCAGTACCTGGTCCAAAGGTCCAGGTTTCATAACTGGCATATGTCAAATGGTGGTTGGCACCTGGCAGCCCATGTTCTGCATGACAGTGGTGCTTCACGATTGGTAACCTGATACTCAAAACAATATCAGCACCATCCACCATACTCTTTATGGGCACTTAGTGCCTGTTGTTTGGTACCTCATGACCTATGTAAGTGACAGTTACGAAAGTGGAAACTTAATTTTGGATTGCTGAGTAACTTAATAAGATTTGCCATTAAAAGCATTAAATATGCTATTATGTAGTAAAGGGGGATTGCATCAAAAGGTGTCACTGCGGAGTAAATGGTTGAACAGAGAGACTAAAGAGGCTGTCAAGAATAAAAACAGATATCACATTTCTCATATTCTTTTTTAAATTATTTTAATAGTTGATGCAATCTAGTTTCAGATCACTTCAACATTTTTATTTTCATTTTTGTATCTACTCTCAATCTTACACTAGTTACATATGTTTTCACCTTTCAAATATTTTAATACAATCTCCTTCATAGTTATGTAGCATAATATTTTCATATGATTCTTTGCACAAAAAGGCTTGTTTCACATCTTTAGTACAGGGTTCCCACGCTTTTGGAAACAAAAATTTCCACGTTTTTTTCTGGATGCAATTACAAGGTTCACTTGTGATAACTTACTGAAGAGAACTAACAACATTTTTGGCTTTAAAAGAATGTGTAGATATGCAATTTTTAGAAAAGCCCTTCAAAGTTATATACCTTCATGTAAAACAAATGAGATATTTTTTCATCTCAAAATCCACATAGGTTCAATGGGAGCTCTCCAATCTACTTTCAATGTGATCTATCAACTGTAACACTGAAAACTGCCACAGCAGTTGGTAGATTTCTGCATATCTATTAAAATCTGATGGTACAATTTACCACCAAGTGAACTGGTGTAGGTAGTGGTGCTTAGGGTTATTATTGACAGTAATATCTAACAGTGTATTCCCAGTAAGATCTATCAAATAATAAGCAAAGATATATCTCAATACATGTCTGTTAACATGTTAAAAAAAGAGAAATGAGTAACATGTCAGAAACAACCTATTGGCATAATGCGATGCTAAAGTGATCTTCATCCCTTCTTACGATAAAATATAAAGGTTCAGCTGATTACAAGATAACCAGTGTACTTGACCGATTCATCACCCGAGTGCTTGGATTGAGGTTTTACTCTACAATCTGAGGCAGAATAGGCATGTGATGAAGTTGTGTTCATCTGCAATAAGCATAACGGAGGGATTGTTGTTATATCTCTATGCGACTTTCATGTACTGTGACTGAAATTTATTTATATATGCCATTAGAGAAACAGAGCTTTATCTAAAGCAGACAGCTGATCAAAATGGCTGCTCCTATGTGCTCAAGATATGAATCTGAGCCAATCCAAAGCACACTAACTTTTGTTGTTACTCTTTAGCTATCAGTGCTGCTTTTGTGACACACTGCTCTATCTAAATTCTGAGGTCAATACCACATCTGGTTTGGGTGCTGACTACCACAGTCTGCTGCTGTTACAGCTAGATCATACCATTTTAGGTGATCATCTTGGGATATGAGCCAAAGTTTTTAATTATTTTCCTTACAACTGACTGATTTTATATCCTACAACCATGATAAGCAGATGCAATAACTAAAGTACCTTATGTCTGTATGATGTTCGGATCCCACTGTCTTGACACAACATTGATAAAAATCTCCATGAATTCAATGCAGGAACATTATTTGTAACACTAAAATTTGTTACTTTTTATATAAAGTTAAATGTTAAAAGTGTATACACAATTATTTACAAATGTTTAACTGGACATTATGTTATATTAGTTCTGAAACTGCCATTGGTTATATTTGTAAAAGCAGTTAAGTTTTACAGAAAGATGAACATCACATTGCTTACACAATATGGACATTTCATGCTGCCGTTTTGTTTCATACATTTTGCTGCATATTGCTAGTTTCAGCAACAATTCCTTCATTTAATATAGGATTAAATGATCATGGTTGGGTATTTGTCTACATGTAAATTTTACCGAATCAATCACAAATTAAATAAAGTCCGAAGGACTTAATGTTAACTTTGTGAGTGATTAGGTAAAATTTACACATCGTTAGATACCCAACCATAATCACTGAATCCTTATAATTCCAGTTTACTTCCTTTCTAAACTCAGATCAGCATATTTAATCAACAAAACAATCACTTTTATGTCATAGTGGGTCATGCCAGTGATATATTGTTATGATCATCAGTTTAATATATAAAAATGGTTCCTGCAGTTAAACCAGGATATTCCTTGTTTTTGAAAATTATGCTTGTGTATGGCATGTGTTTTTATGGCAATGTTTTTACTTTCTACGCATTTAGATCTTTCAAAAGCAAAATTGTGTCCAGTTTTAGTGAGATCCCTTATTTGACATATGACCCTGACCTTTAATAACCACAGCTGTATCATGTTGTCAAGGTTAAATGCAATAATTTCTGAAAGTTGGCTTGTAAAGCCTACTACATATCCTGGTCGGCAAAAGGGATGAGTGGTGGAGTGCAGGAAGGTTTGTGCAATTACATTGTTTTAATTAATAATGATTCATTATAATCTGTGGTTTGTAAATTTTGACTTGAAATCACAGGAGTGGGTGGGTGGGTTTTTGTTGTTATTATTAAGGTGTATTGGGTTAATACGGATAAAACTTCACATCAAATGATATGGAAAGAGGGAACCAAAAATAGTCTGCAGAATTTATTGATGTGTAAAAAAAAGTTCCAGTTCAGTATCATGTGACCATTAACATCCAGTCAAACTGCAGAAAACACATTCAATTAAAAAAACTTGGAATTATAATACATGGGACAACAATCTCCCGTTTCTCATGTGGATTATTTTAGACTATAAATTTAACTTACTACTCTATCAATAACGAATGGCAGTCTGTTTCCTAATCCAAGCTTCCCCTGAATCTTCCCAATCCATTTTTTATACTTGGACATTTATGTTGTGGTCTAGTGTCTGAACCAATTGCCTATCGATAAGTTGGAATTCACCACCACCATGCTGTGGCAGCATATCTTAGCCACTTACTGGTGACCCTAACAAACTTAAACATCTTTACATTGCATGAAATCAGTAGGAAAATGATTTATTTTCTAGTATTATAATAATTATGTCTTCCATCCTCTGCCAGGAGACGAAACTACAGCACTGATGAAACTTGACCTGGTACTCACTGTTTATGTTGCTAATGAAATGACTACACTTATCTCGCAACCTACATGTTCTTGACGTCAGAGGTCAAGTGTGATATCAACAATAAACCCCTTTCTAATGTTGCTGTGCAACAAAAATGAAAAAGATTAAATGAAAGTCACATACCCTTTGTAAAAACCTGAAAGCACACATAATTCTCAACTTATTTATTCTGAGAACAGAAACCTGTCACTTTCACAGCAACCTGGAAAAAGCTAGATTCATCAAGCAGACTGCACATATCAACATGGTAGTCATGTTATACAACAAAAACCATCACTGACACATGCTCTGTTTCCATTTTTCTACATTTGAAACGGGTTGTTGTTGACATACATGACTACTGATGATCTCATGAACATGTAGGTTGTGAGATTTATGTATTCGTGTGAGTAGTGATCCAAATTGCAAAAACCAGCTTAAATTTCATCAATGTAATTTCACCTCATCTGTCAGCTAATTAATGATGTAACAATTGCAATATTCACAATTTCTGAGAAAATGAATCCCTTTCCTATCAATTTCATGCAGGTATGATTAATGTAGCAGTGTTTAATGTTGCTAGGCCCATTGGAAAGTGTCTAGACAGTGATGCCACCATGTTGGATAATTGTGATGCAGGACTGGTTTTCATACGTTCCATATAAGAAAAGATGCCAATATGAAGCTGTTTGTGAACTAACCAGCCTATTAGATGAATCTAATCCACTGAGCATTTGGAATGACTATACAAATATGTTCATGGCAAGCACCCATATGATCTGTACTGCAATTGCCAAAAAATATCCAGCTCAGAACTCAACAAATTTAACTCACAATCAGTTCAGTTATTATGACTCAGTTATGTTACTGTTGCTGTTCTCAAGTGGAGTTGGGAAATTCCCCAATTTTCCAAGGCTTTCATTAATATTTGCATAATATAAGGACTTTTCTGATCAGGAAAAATTCTATAATTACTTCTGACTTTTTCCAAATTTTCTGGTAGTGTGGGAACCCTGTAACAATCATAACAGTCAAATGCTGGCTTGAAATTACCAATGCTCAATTCATATAAGTTGCATCTGAATGCATGTACTAAATCAATTCATGACTGTAAGTAAATAAGTATCACAACTTAAAAGAAACACGATTTTCTCTATGTCTAAATGAAAGAAGGTAATAAGCTGCTTGATGTATCATTCACTACTATCCTCTCTGTAATATACTATCCTCTCTGTAATACTGTTGATTGCACTTTATGACCATAAGGTTTTAACTGCTGGAGACATTAGAACAATTATTTATCATGTCGGCGTATCCTACTGGCTCTCTGCATATCCAACTGATGCCAATAGCTTCCATTTTCTGTTGGAATGTAAAAGAAAAGTCGACAATCAGAAGGAAAGTAAATGAAATGAATTTGCCTGTTCTCTCTTCTCTTTGTGGCTCGAGTTCTCTCAAGTCTTGTATCAACAAACGTATGTGCAATCACCTCATCTCCACGCCTATCTAAAACTTCACCTGGAATAACTTCTCCCAGGGCTCTCTCAAACTCCTTGGAGTCAACCATGATAAAAGTGTTTTCTTTCAAAGATAGCTTTTTTCCTCCTTTGGTTTGAGTTTTTAGGGTGGAGTCAATGACAGACTGCATTAAGGATATGAAATCTTGCTCTGGCATTTGCTGTAATCTTTTACTATCTGGACATCTGAAGAATAAAAAGATCAACAAAAAATAAGTAATAAGTAAATTTCATGACTTAAATGAAAACTGACTTAAGTAAAATGGAAAACTGACAAACAATGGAAAATAAATGTGTTATGAAAATAATGTCTTGACATGTAGATCATGAATGACCCATAGACCCACATGCACTTTGTGTGCAACCAGAATCTGTAAAGTACCCTGAGAATGCCTTTAATTTTTTTTAAGTATGCCTAATATGTGAATTCAGTTTAAATCACAAAATAAAAAACAAAAACGTAACTTCTCTATGGTCAAGGATATGAGCAGAAACATGTCACATGCATATATATCCCACTGCTTTTATTGATATTTTACAGTAGCCACATATTAGGAGCATGTAAACTTTGGTGATTTTAATTTATACATTGTATTTTATTCTTGGCAAGCAATATCTTAAAAAACTGTGGTCTGTAAGAGGTTACAATATTTTGGGTGAAAAATTCTTCTGCAATTTATTTTTGTGATCCTAACCTAAGACTGTTACATCACCAAACTGTCAAAATGAATTGTATCCATTATTATAGACAAGTATATTAACATTTGTTTTCACAGCCTCTCAAGTCAGCATCATCAGACAATTATATTATGTCATGTGACCATTATCATAATTCCAGGGTGACCATAATGTTGAGCCTGAACAACCTGATCCTGTATGCCCACATATTTTGATCAAATGCTTTTCAGAGAGTCATTTAATTGTGGATCATATTATCGGATACTCTTGTTCACACATTGATCAATGCAGAAGTATCAACACTGATCTTGTATTAGTATTGTGCTTGCTTAAGCGTCTGTATCATTTTATCAAAACCAGCCTATCCTGTTACAAAAGCTTGATCTAGGGGTTTCAATCAGAAACACATGATCCCAATGTTAGCTATTAAATGTATTTTCACAATTCTCTGGGCAAAAATGTAGACAAAATTAATGGAGTAAAAGCAAGGTAAATCTACATCAAACATATCAAGGGCTAATAAATTATTAATAAATGGTACTGTATGACAATACAATGATTATGGTTATTAAGTCATTTTGACTGTCATATCTATCCTCGACAAGATTTTCACAGAATGCTATGCTTTGCCACCTCTACCATGGCATAATCCAACCAGAGTGTAACCAATGATTACATAGGTCACCTCTGTGCAGCTCTGAGTAGTCTCCAATAGTCAATGTAAATATTACCATATATAAATTTAGTTAAGAATACAGTTATCCTGAAAATGAAATATTATCCATTTTTCTGACCAAATTTTTCAATGCATTTCATAGATTAAAAGTTAAAAGTTTTAACTTTTCATTGTTAATATGTAACCAATACTGTTGTGATATACCATGAAGCCATCTAGCTAGCTATCTATCTACTCATCAACCTATGCACTCAACAACCTACCCAATTATCTACCTACTGTGACAGGACATAAAGGACAATAAAACAATAAAAAGTACATTCCTATCCATTATATCAAGGCAGAGTACTAATGCTAAATCATTTGTTCTTAAAATCTGCTTGAGAAAGTAATATAACTGCTTGAGAAAATATAATAATGGTTTGCTCATTAACAGCAAAAATTTGATGGTTAAGGTTAGAGTATCCTGGAGTGACACTCTGCACTACAAACGGCCAATTCATCAATAATTACCTTGATTAACCACCACTGTAGAGGACTCACATGAAAAACATGCAGCATGTGGTTCACTAATTAAATTCCAATATTAATTCACATGCATCATAGTAAAACTGCTGAAGAAAACCCAACACAACATAATATGCATATTCATAAATAAGGAAATTATACACTAAATACGCAAGCTTATTCCTACTTACAACTGTACTGTTAAAAATGGGCATTCTGAGTAGGTTAGGGTGTATATAGGTCTAGCATGGATGAATTTATTACAAACAGTTTAAACCAAACATAGGTCACAATGACTTTCTTTGGTTGTAAGTATACTGTAGTAGTAACAGAGATGCATCCAATTATCAAGTTTAATGACTGCAAGATAAACCTCAACCAATAAATGAACTTAAAACAGTATTTTAAGAAAGTCACGTCAGCATGAAATATGTCACTTTGACCTCTTTCTGTAGCAAGGATGTAGAATTTATCAAGGTGAATTTACTCAAAGAGCTGCATGATTCTAGATCAAATAATACGCATGATGTGTCTAAGGCTTATATAATCAAGAGCTAAATGCAAAATCTTTACCAGAGCCAATAAATGAAGCAATACAAATTAACATGAACTTCTTTTGTTGTAATATACTAGAGGTAAAAAAAAAAACATTCTTGTCATGGGCCAAATATAATCCTTAACCTACGCCTGTAAATTGTGAACTATAGGTCATACAGTAATAACATTCTTTGAAATAAGGTACTAGCAGAGACACCTCCAAACAGTATGATTCTACCAGGAGCAGAGACAGAGATATAAACAATTAAAACACAAAATTTTACTGTAAAGTGTGAAATATAGGTCACAGTGACCTACATTTGTAATAACGGAGCAGTACCCATCAAGATGCAGCCTTCACTAAATTTCATGGTCACAGGTAAAATGGTATTTATACATATGCATGAAACCTATACAAGCACAACTAATGTTTATGTACAGAGTAATTCCAGCAGCCCCCTCCAATGGGAAGGTGATAAGACATTTACTCCAAACTGTTGCCTAAGACCTAGTAAGAAAGAATGGCTGACTGTCAGTGGGAGTCTACATAGGTATATACTGTTATCTGCACAGAAGCTAACATCTACACTGAAGCTTATATGTATTTTGTAGACGTGAGCAAAGAAAGACTTTTTTACAATGATTCATTGGCTGTGAAATTTCTAAATCGTGTTCTGTGATTGTTATCCATACAAATTTGGACACTGTTTTAATTCCAGTATGAATAAAGCCATCAGTCTCATTCCGAACACTTAACCACATTAGCAGATAATTGTGAAATAAGCATCAATTTACTCTATTCCTATTTCAAACAGTTAATGAAAAGAAATCTAACTTTTGTGCTTCAATATATAAAAGTGTGATGTGGAAAAAGGTATTTAATAAGTAGTGAAGTTTCCAGCTGAATTGTAAAATATCTGCTCTCCAAGATTAAAAGAATAATAGAATCTATATTGGGGTTTGCACTGAAACAAGGAAATCTGTCAAGAGGATGTATTGTCTCCTCAACAAGGCTCTGCCTAATGGAGAGACAAATAATTTAACCCTGCAACTGGGATTTCCTTGTCTTGATACAAACACCAACACAGATTACTTTTCTCACCCAATGTTTCAATTGAAATTAAAATAACCCTGCACTTTTGCAATATAGTTAGCAGATTCAACACATACAGTATTCATTAGGTTATATTATTGCCTCTCACTTTTTATATAGCTCATCAGGTCTTGTACTGTTTAAAGAAAATCTGAATATTTATCTAGTTAGAATCTAGTTATATATGCCACACTTAGAAAAGAAAAAAACAAAACAA
>JAECUM010023345.1:0-37680 GCA_016617855.1 Megalonaias nervosa
GACCGCCAAGTATCCGATACGACGGGTAGAAGTGAAAACATTCACCATTGCTGCTGGACTCTGATCCAAGATCGACGATCATCTGTTCCAAGGACAGTTACCCAAACGTTTAATCGTTGGCATCATCAGTAATGCAGCACTCAACGGAGCCCACGATCAAAATCCTTTCCAGTTTAAGCACTACAGAGTGTCCAAGATTGAAGTCAGTCGCGATGGCAAGACCTTGTGTACCAGACCCTTCGAACCTAACTTTGCCCAGAAGAATTACTTGAGATCGTACTTGTCCCTGTACGAAGCTACCGGACAACTAGGAACCAACACCAGTCACGGTATTTCGTACAAAGATTATGTAGGAGGCTACACTTTGTGAGCCTTTGATTTCACTCCAGACCAAGGCAGCGACGAGGGACATTTCCACCCTATAAAATCTGGTCAACTGCGTGTGGAACTTCAGTTTGCAGAAGCTCTCACTGAGACGGTCAACGTCATCTTGTATGCCGAATTTGATAATACCATCGAAATCAACAGTTTGAGAGAAGTCATTCTAGACTATTAGAAACAATGGAAGACTCCTATCCCTCATTGAACGGTAGAGAATCTTTGGAAATGGAATGGGAGGATAGCGTGACAACAGAACCCCAAGACCAAGACAAAGAGGACGAGGTAGTAGTCACGTCCAGATGGCCAGAACAAGAACAACATTTAGTCTCCTGTTTTGCTAAACACCTGGCGGATAAAATTACGGAACTGAGTAAGAGAGATTGTTATGGATGTCAACGATCATCCCAGTCAAATTCAACACGATAAATGTTTGATGATGAGCCAAGAAGAAAAATTGGACGAGTATCTGGACCAAGCTTGCAGTCTTATCTCGGAAGAAGAAGTGTTGCATGAGTGGTATAAAGGCTTGCGTGATCATTCCTGTCCACCATTGACTACTCTAGAGATCTATCGCATCGAAGCTCTCTTAGCCCAGAGTGCGGAGACAAGGCAGAGCGTTTCAAAGAAAAAGTCAGAACTGAATTGATGACTTATCATTACTTGTGAAAAAAAAACAAAAAAAACAACACAACAAAAAAATGGATACCTGGAAACTTTATTACCTTTTGAACAATAGTTCGTATACTGCTTCTTGGAATCCTGTCGTGTGCGCTAAAGATGGACTACCTCATCGCAAACGTCAAGACCATCAAGCTTATGTCATCAACACGGACGACAGTCATTTCCCAGGTACTCACTGGGTTGCCGTCTACTTCCCTAAAGAGGATTTTGTGGAATATTTTGATTCGTATGGATTACCCCCTTTGGAAGACGATATCATTTACTTGATGAGAAGAAATGCCCAGACGACACTTTTCAATAATGTGAAATTACAAGGCACAGATTCCTTGGTGTGTGGACAATATTGTGTGTATTTTCTTCATCAACGCAGTCTTGGATATCCTTTAAAACATTTAGTGACTTATTTTGATCGTAACTCTTCTAGAAACGATGAGAAAGTAGATCGATGGTTTTGTGACCATTATGGTTATCTTTTGTCTTTAGCTAGGAAACGTAGTGTACATCAATAGCCTCATGACTTCCATCAATGGAAATCTCACATGATTCCACAACGTTGTCAACCTTGTCAAAAATAGTTTGTTTGATGTTATTGTTACTTGTCAGTTGTTAGTGGTTGATTGTTTGTTTGAATAAAAAATGTTGTGTTTTGGAAAAAAATATGTCTGTCGTTTGTTTTCCAAAAAAGACTGTGAATATATGCTCTTTGACTTTCTCTCTATCCCTCACCATGACATTTGCTATCATAGCGTTCCGACTCAACAAAAACCAAGTAAGGATGTTTTCTATCGCGTCCGCGTTTGAACCATATAAATCGAGGCAGTCTTCAGTCTGGCCATCCACTGTTGACTCGTCAACCTATGAAGATTTCTTCCAGACTAGCCAAGCTGAACGAAGCTTACGTCAATTTACATCGTGTCAGGCTAAACCTGATACCGAAGCCTGAAGAGATAGAGAATGTCAGGATGTTATCAATAGCCCAAGACCTGTTAGAAGAGGTTTTCAGAGAGGAAATCAAAAAAGAACAAGAAGAATGGACAGAGAAGTACACACTTCAGAAGCAGAGAGAACAGCAACAACAGCAACAGCAGCAGCAGCTGCAGCAAGAACCAGACAGAGGTTTTGTTGACTGTCGTGTGGACACCAAAGAGATCTCCTTCTCTTTTCGCAGAAGCAGGCCGTATCGTATAGGAAAGCCTGCCGTCAGACGGGGACGTAATCTTATACAGTAAAAAAGATTGCCATCACTCCCTGTCAACAAAAAACAGCCCTTTTCAGGGCTACCCCAATACTCTAGAAAAGACATACTAATTCAATTGCCAAAACAAATTTCTGTGTTTGTATGTTTAAAAAAAATAGAAGTGTGTCTATAAGCACTTCGTTTCTTTTGTCAGTAAAAAAATTATCCACCCCTTGTTTCTCTGTCTTGTCGAATCGTGCATGTCTGTGTTTGTAAGTAAAATAGTCAACGTGAATGTTTCTTTTAGGTCCGCGAGTTTGAAGTTTTGTTTTTGGTTATGGTAAGTTTTGGTGGAAGGGGATGTTTACCTTCACGTCCGTTATTCAAGTATATAAAGCACAGCGCTCGTCAGTCTGGCTACCCATCGTTGACGTATCAACACTGAAGATGAGCAGCAGAATTGCTAAGCTTTTAGTACTTCAAATGCACCTGGAGTATGCCAGACGTCTCCTGGATGAGCTGGCTGTGGAGGCCGTTGCAGAAGAAGCCAGACTTGAGGAAGAGGAGTAAAAAAAGAAGAAAGAAGAGGAGAAAGAAAAGAAAAGAGGGCTCCTGCCTCACTTCATAATGAGACCTGTGTATGAGGTGAAGCCAATGATAAGTACACCTGCACAACCAGTACTGCCTCCTCAACCACAGTCACAGCCACAACAACAACGTCAGCCACAACCTCTACCAAGAGTCGCTGTCCTCCAGACAGAAAGCTGGGAGCAGGAAGCATTTGAGGAATTGGAGAGACAACGGCAAGAGTGGGAGCCACAGAGACCTCATCATCCCCGGGTCATGCATAGGAGAAGACAGAAGGAACAAGTCTTCACTATCCCTCAGAGTGAAAACTGGGATGATGAGGCCACTCAAGTTCCGTCTGCGCTCGGAACCATACGCATTAATTTTGAGAATGACTGGAGCCGGCGATGCGTGTGTGGTGCCCGCCCTGGGAGATGGAATCATTAATCAGGTGCATTTGGAGTTCTAAAAAAAAAAACAGCCCTTCACAGGGCTAACCAGATCTCAAGAAAAGAGAGACTATTCAATTTGCCAATTTGTGTGAATGTGAAGTAGTGTGACTATAAATACTCACTTCTTTACTGATGTGTGTGTGTGTGTGTGTGTTCGCGTTCGCGTCCGTTGGTGTGGATAGTAAATATGGTGTGTTTTATGTATTTGCGTTCGTTTGTGTGGATTGTAGGTATGGTGTGTTCTTTCTTCTCTTCCCGTTTGTGTGGATAGTATATATGGTGTGTTTTATACATTCGCGTCCATTTGAGTGGATAGTATAGTGTGTATGTTTTATGCATTTTCGTTCGTTTGTGTGGATAGTAAATATGGTGTGTTTTATGCATTCGCGTCCGTTGGTGTGGATAGTAGGTATGGTGTTTTATGCATTCTCATTCGTTTGTGTGGATAGTAGGTATGGTGTGTTTTATGCATTCGCGTCAGTTTGTGTGGATAGTATATATGTGTGTTTTATGCATTAGCGTTCGTTGGTGTGGATAGTAGGTATGGTGTGTTTTATGCATTCGCGTCAGTTTGTGTGGATAGTATATATGTGCGTTTTATGCATTAGCATTCGTTGGTGTGGATAGTAGGTATGGTGTGTTTTATGCATTCGCGTCCTTTGGTGTGGATAGTAGGTATAATGTGTTTTATGCATTCTTGTTCGTTTGTGTGGATAGTATAGTATGTTTTATGCGTTCTCATTCGTTTGTGTAGATAGTATATAATATGTGAAGTGAGAGTAAGGGATGTTTTCATTCACGTCCGTGCTTGACGTATATAACGCGGAAAGCTAGTCAGTCTGGCTACCCACG
Organism: Megalonaias nervosa; assembly: GCA_016617855.1. Lineage (NCBI taxonomy): Eukaryota > Metazoa > Mollusca > Bivalvia > Unionida > Unionidae > Megalonaias > Megalonaias nervosa. Next base: position 4,111 of record JAECUM010023345.1, read on the forward strand.
TTGACTAGTCAACACCTATCAAGATGGAAGTATTTAACCAATTAAAAGACAGTTGGTATTGGATGATGGATGGATCATACGTACTGGATAGGCTTAAAAAGGAATGGAGGTTCCCAGGCAGCCAAGACTTGGTGACCAGACTGAAAGTAGCCAGTTATGAATTGCAAGGGATGATAGTGGAGGAAACGGAGAAGTTGAGAGGCTTCATACAACTTAAATATGTACGAGTGGGAACCTTGAAACAGGTGATTGATATTGTTATAGAAGTCAGATGTTATTTGGAAGACATATTCCATTTAACCGAGTGGCCTTCTGTCAAAAAAGGCTTAGACAGCTTAAAGAAAGGAGAAGAGATTATGAAAAAGGTAATGGGAGAAGAGGTGAAGAAAATCAAAGAGATATGGACAAAAGAGAGAAAGGAGAAGGAAAACCAAAAAAAAAAAGAAAGAGGACCTTGACAGACTGAGTAAGAACTGGATGAAAATACAGCAAAAATTTAGAGCTATGGGACATCCAGACTGGATACCAGAAGAAGAAAATAAGAAGAAGAAGAAAGGAATAATTGGAAAATTAAGAAGCTGGTGGAAGAACTGGAAAAAAAAAAACAAAGGTCCTTTTCAGGGCCACTTTTATATGTCTCGAAGAGATATTTATTCAACAATTTGCCTATATATGTGTTATATATGTGTTTATCTATGTCTCTTTCTCTCTATTGTATTTGTCTCTACCTAGAGTAGCTACGCGTATTCAGGTCAGCCACTTGTTACATTGTTGCAAGTGTCCAGTACCGTGACGTCACCCTACCTGTTCCATTCCTATTGTCCCTATACAAAATTCCCACTGACGCTATAGTGTCCCAGGGTGTGCCATTTTTTCGGAAAAATCGTGACGCCAAACTTACCCAGGGGGGTCTTGTAATGTATTTTCCATTGACGCTAAAGTATCCCCATATACAACTCATGACCATGACCATGACCCATTTCCTTTAGATCCCAGAATCTATTGGGTTTTTTTTATTATCTTATACCATCCTCAAAGTCTAGTCAAGGAACTTAATTTGGAACAAAAGCTATTCTGCAAATTCCATTTTTCTTTATGCCGCAATGACCCGGACCAATGACATTTTGACCGAAAAATCAACAGGCATCTTCCACACCACGGGGTAAGCCGTCCACAAAGTTTGGTCAAGGTATATGTCTAGAACCAAAATTCTAATGCAAATTCCATTGTTATATTCCAGTTACAGTTTAGTTTATAATAACAAGGAATAGATGCCACTGATTTTGAAAACTTTTGAAGAGATATATCAATTTTACATCAAAATTTGGTAGGTTTATGTTTCATCTCCACACACTAGTAAGTTGGTGAATTTCATATACATTTTATAAACTCAAATTACATGTGGATGATAGTGAAAGTTTATGCGTATGTTCATGGCAGTTCATGATTCAAAATGATAACATGCTATTGATGCAAGGTATTTAAATTTATAAATCATGGTTTCTGTCTAAAAGCAAATGTAAAAGAAAATATTAACCACAATAAAATAAATAGAATAATACCTTGTGTTTTAAAGTACTGATGGAATAAATATTATTCTCTCTCTCTCTCTCTCTCTCTCTCTCTCTCTCTCTCTCTCTCTCTCTCTCTCTCTCTCTCTCTGTGCGTGTGTATTATTCCTTTCTCTCTTTTCCATCATGCGTTATGCATATAGAAATAAGAAAGAGAAATTATTTCTTAAAGGCGTTAGCGAACAGCAGGCAAACTCAGCAATTTACATGCTCTATCAGTGGACCGGAACTACATGCAGTTCCGATAAGATGAGTCAGTACCATTCATGACGTTCCCTGCTTTCATTGCCAAAAACAGGCTTCCATTCGTGGGAATCAGAATTTTGTAATGGAACTTTTTATACTCCAGACACTTCATCTCATGGTCATGTACAGGACCCAGTCTGTGCACTGAAGTGATACTTAAGAAGGACCAAGCTGTCGCATCAAGTGACATCATGCCTCTTTTTACCCCTCACAGAAGGAAAGGACGATATATACAGACACTTTTATCATCTCCGACCAAATGAATCTGATTCACATCTTGGCTCACTAAGTTTGGGCAGTCGCCACAAACATTGCATATGAGCAAAACTGTTCTGTCAAACATGCTGTGCAATGAAGATCCAAGTCCACTTTTCCAGCTTTTCTTATCAGAGATCTTTCACCTTAAAAATTTCAGCTCAGTCTGGTGGGACCTATAGCTGTGGCACAGCATGTTACCTTCTTGGGTCATTTGAACAGATTTATAAGGAATTGGCTTCATGACTTCCACTCGAATATGAGACGGACATTTTTTCCCTTTGAAAGTTACTCCCTGACATATGGACTCTATTCTCCAAGTACCGGTAGGTTATATAGAATCTGTCTCACATATCGTAGGGGACCTGAGATGGTCTCTGAGATAAGGGGATGTATCTCCTTCCACCTCTTACCTATTCTCCTAAGGTATTATGATTGGGTAATATATCTAAAGAAGAAACCAATAACCAAAACTAGTAAAATATGTTTCTTCAATAATACTTACCTGATTCTAATACACACACACCCTCACAGCCTCCCCCCAGTTATAGCCATACAGAGAGCATGCCTTCCGCTCCAGCAGTAATTGAAATATTCACAAGATTTGATGCCACTCCCTATATCAAGGGGAGATTACTCTAACTGCCACTAAGATGGGATATAACTGAGCGTTTTAGCTAAGGGGGCAGGGGCCAGTTTTTGTGTACAAATTTAATGCCACAATCAGCGACCTAGTATTAAAAAAATCATAAAAAATCAAATACACGAGTGAGGTCAAAAAGGTCCATATCTTTGGATACCTATATTAAAACAAAGCATAAGAATATTATCCACTTGGCAAGAGAAGTCAATGGCAGTTCATAGCAGAAGAAGTTTATGCACCCCAACCCCAAATTTATACTTGCAATTTTCATGCCCGGAGGTCATATTTGACACCATGTGGTACTCACAGTGCAAACACAAGCCCTTTTCCTAGATGACAATTCTGCAAAACAGTGTGTACTGAACAGGCTGATGCAATTGAAAATAGTTGTCATCCAAGCCGTTTTTGAGATATTCTACTTGCCCCAAACTCATGTGTTTACGGCTGTGGGAGGCTAGCTCTTTGTCCTAGCCGACTATTGGTATTTCACTATCAACATACTGCAGAGTAACTATGGAAGGTGTACATGCCTGACATCAATTTCAAGAACAACACAAGCCCGAAACATCTAGTTCACAAATATATCCATATCTTTAATTAGTAAACAATAATAGCTGAAAAAGTCACACCATAACCTTAAGTTAAGAAATTTGCCAGGGGCCAATTTACGAAACTGTACCCTGCCACCTTAAGAATTTGGCTGAAAATGGTTTATGTCAAAAGTTGTGTACATATGATATATTTAGACATTATCTAGTACAATGGTATAAAGGAAAACTATTTGAGCGCAAAACTAAAAATGGTATTACTCTTTTAGAAAAGTGACTACTTTGCGGCAAAATGCACTGCATTATTTACATTGTGAGTTATGACTGACTGCATTTCTTGAAAGATTTCAAATCGTTTGCAACCTAGAATGCTTTTGATCTTTGTTTACCACCATAGCATCAGGACAGAATCAAAATTCCTTTACCATGTTTCCTGAATGTCAAGAAGAGATTTGGAAGTTATAAATTTTAGGAGTGAATGACGGAAATGCTATGTTAGTTGTCAGTGACAGAAGTGAAAAGTTTCTATAAACTCTTGTAGCAAACTTAAAGAAAACACACGTTTAAGTAAATAATGTGCTTTAGAAGTACTTTTAGACTAATATAAAACAAGCAGTTCCTAACCTTTCATTATCATTCTGGAGATGCTAATAGCAGCATCAGTGTTGTGTGGGTGGGTGTTGGTTGGGGGAGGGGGGTAATCACAACAACATTCTAGCTAATCTGGAGAGATCAAAGTTTAATCAATTAACATTAGACCATGCTGGAATATTGATACACTGACGTGTGGGACCCTGTTAAACTTACAAGGCGACATATCAAATAAATTCATTGATACATAGCCACTGAAATTGACCATACATATACAATTACTCAATACAATTTAACAGAGAAATTTCTTCTCAGACACCAATTCACTTACAACTGACTTTAATGATTTCTGGAGTTTACAAAATCATAGCAAATAATAAGATAAGGTATGAAACAAATATTTACAGTGGAAAATTCAGTTCAAGGTAAAAAGCATTTCACCTGCTTGGCTTTTCTTAAGCACGTACCATAAAACAACTCCTGCAGAGGTAAATCTGTCCATCAAAGTCACTCTCTTGTGCACTTAGATCAGAATGAATATCTGGATGAGATTCAAGCTATTGTTTCTTTCAGCATAACTTACCGATTAATCCTAATCTTTTACCGTGCCAATTGAAACCTGCAAAAGAAAAGAAACAAGTGATATTGATGTACTTTTAACATTCAGTGAAAACATAAGAATTTCAGAGGAGAAACTGTATGTGTATTGTCAAATGCATGAAAGTGCCACTTAATTAAGCTTTTCACCCTTTGTTAACTGAACCCAGAAATTCAAGATATGTGCATAACATTGAAACATTTCCTATTATCACCCAAGTGTGAGATATGAATCTCTTATGTCAACTTCACAGTGGGGTCATGAAGGTAGAAATTATGTTGGTGTGCTAAAACTTTCATTCTTCTCACCAAAATATAGCAAGCAATATGCCATAAACATCACTATTTCTAAGACCGTTCCAATGGTGACATTCGACATTCACAACAGTATGTTTATGTATGATTCCTATGAAGTCTATCTGCTCCTGTGGAGTTAAATTACTTTTAAGAATGCATGTTGACATGTTATGCAATTGTTTCTGTGTGTCTGTACTGAAATGTGAATAATATTCATAAAAATAGGGATGCAAACCTTAACAACTACAGAAAAGCAAGACAATACATTATGGTCACCATTTTGTTCCCATATTTAGTAAGTTAAGTCCAAAATATGCTACCTTGTCATGATGTAAACAGTTCTCACATTGAGGTACAAAACACAGTTACCTCCCTATCCAAAGAGCATTACATACAACACTAAGTGATATATGGAAAATGGAAGGAAATATAATGAAGCTAATGCATACAAATTATTTAAACATACACAAAGAAACAGAAAAGTATAATACATGTGGCTGACTGCACCAATAAAAATTATCAGTTTTCCTTAAGGGGGCAGAGGCCAGTTTTTATGTACAAATTTAATGCATACAAATTATTTAAACATACGCAAAGAAACAGACAAATATAATACATGTGGCTGACTGCACCAATAAAAATTATCAGTTTTCCTTAAAGGGGCAGAGGCCAGTTTTTATGTACAAATTTAATGCCACAATCAGCGACCTAGTATACAAAATCATAAAAAATCAAATACACAAGTGAGGTCAAAAAGGTCCATATCTTTGGATGCCTATATTAAAACAAAGCATAAGAATATTATCCACTTGACAAGAGAAGTCAATGGCAGTTCATAGCAGAAGAAGTTTATGCACCCCAACCCCAAATTTATACTTGCAATTTTCATGTCCGAAGGTCATATTTGACACCATGTGGTGTTCACAGTGCAAACACAAGCCCTTTTCCTAGATGACATTTCTGCAGAACAGTGTGTACTGAACAGGCTGATGCAATTGAAAATAGTTGTCATCCAAGCCGTTTTTGAGATATTCTACTTGCCCCAAACTCATGTGTTGTGCTGTGGAAGGCTAGCTCATCGTCCTAGCCGACTATTGGTATTTCACTATCAACATACTGCAGAGTAACTATGGAAGGTGTACATGCCTGACATCAATTTCAAGAACAACACAAGCCCGAAACATCTAGTTCACAAATATATCCATATCTTTAATTAGTAAACAATAATAGCTGAAAAAGTCACACCATAACCTTAAGTTAAGAAATTTGCCAGGGGCCAATTTACGAAACTGTACCCTGCCACCTAAAAAGATTTAGCCTGGGAGGGCTGGATTTGCAAGGTAGTAGCAGTTATCCTAAGGTATCATGAATAGGTAAGGATTGGTGAAACATTTTACTACTACAACTGGTGTATTCATAAAGTTCAGAATTTCACTGAATTTGCCTATGTCTAATTGGTTGGTTATAACATCTCTTTTAGTTATGAAGTCCCTCTTGAAATCATTATGGAAAATGGCATAAACTTTAACAATCATATTAGAAGAGTTAAGGTGGTCTGGCATTTTACACTACAGAAACATGAAGGTTATTTATTGCCAAGACAATTGGATAAAGTGCTTTGCCTCGGTGACATGCCACGGTAGCCAACCCAGATTGATATGATATGATTCAAACTTACCACACCATTTCAGTCACATGCTAACCACTGAGCCACTGAAGCTCCTCAAGCAGAGTACAAGAAAAACTCTATTCTGCTTGTGAAGTGGTCAAGGTATAACCACTCAGTTTTGAAAACAAAAGAAATTTGATTGCAGCAATCATAAATGTATATGCAAGCATAACAAAGTTTTGACATACCTTTCACACATTTGATTTAAACATGTAAGCTCTTGATAATATATATATTTTTTTTACTCCATTCCATTAAAATCATCGGCCTTTTGACCAGGAATAAATGTTGAGCAATTAAAGTATGTTGATTTTCTTGTAATACCTATATGCTTTTCTTGTACTGCCAGGGGTGGAGGGGGCAAAGACATTTAGTGTCCTGAAAACTTCGTCATTGCATCTGATATAGCCAGTTTAGTTATAGGTGTAGTCCATCACTCGTCCGGTGGTAATGGTGGAGCTTCCTTGTTCAAAATTGGATTTCACAGATTAATTCTCATGATTCTATTTTTTAAAAACTTTGGATTATGCAACTACTACATTTTTATCATTTCACTGATACACACCTAAAATCAGTCAAGATTTATTTTGTTTAATAATGTTTAATAAGCTCTGTAAAGTACACAACGAAAGCATTGACCTTTGAGTCATACCAGAAGTCAAGGAGGTCTAATTTTCAAACTCAATTACAAGAGAATTACATTTGGTTGGACAGATCTGATACCATTTCATTCAAAACTTATTACATATTGCACAAAGTGTTTCAGTGAAAAAGTCATGTCAGTACAATCAGTCATTATTGAGGAGCAAGGATAACAAGATTATTCAGATGACTGGTTTGCTTGGCATGTTGGAGTTGAGATCGACACATATTTCATTCAGGCCCAGCTTCATGCTATAGGGTTTTAGTGAAAACCCAATGTTGGTACGACAGTCCATTCAGGGGAAGTAGGCATAACAGGACTTTTAAGATGGTCACAAAGGCAGCCATTTCAGAAATTAGATCGGTATCATTTAAATAAAAGACCAACTACATACTGCAAGAAGTGTTTTAGTGAAAATCCCATGTCAGTATGACCATCCATTCAGGAGTAGTAGCAGGTCATCAAGCCGATTGAGATGACAAAAGTATAGGAATACACAAAATGCATTAATGTTACAAAAATATATGAACTTTACACTAATGGCTGCATATTTTCATGTGTTTTTATGTCAGTTATCAATATGGAAGTGTATTAAACCAGCAATTTTCAATACTGCTTACGTTAGTATGGACACTGTTCGGTGGGAACACATAATTACAGAGGTCTCGGAAATGCTAAATTGGGCGTATTTAGACGCAAATTTTTGATCTGGGACGCAGAAAATTAACCATGCAGGAGTCCTTCGTGCGTATGCAAAAAATAGCTGGGCGGCAAATTCAAAGACTTGCCGGTCCTACTTCAACCACCTACTGAATGCGAGAATGTGTTGATTAATTGATCAATTTAGATGTGCTGATATTTACAATGACAGAATTCAGTGGTTAAAAGACCCCAAGATGTGCCTGCTGTATTTATAAAAATACATCAAAAGAACGCGATGCAATAGCTGGGCGGCAAGTTCAAAGACTTCGACTAGCAGCTTGGGTGGGAAAATGTTCTGATATTTACAATGACTGAATCCAGGGGGAAAAAGACCCCGAGATCTAGGTGTGGTTATTGTAAGAGTACATCAGAACTTTAGCTTCCATTATTGTGCTCATTTCTGATTGTAGCCAAATAAATAGTGCATGCGACCTCGAAATCAAGACACATCAAGACTTGGACAAAATGTCATTTGCAAATTTGGATAAGTATTTTGGGGTTAAACGGCAAACTGACAAAGATTTTAATGAGATTTAGAAGAGTGATTAAGTTGCAAGAACTGATAGTTTGGATGGGATAGTAGCCAAGTGTAAGAAGTGTGTGATGCCTGGCTTAGTATTTGGAATAAGACCATTCCTTGGATTGACAAAATTCAATCTCACCCTGAAGGACAAGCAAGAGTTACAAAACTGTCGGGCTATACCGAATTCGACCGATTGACGAAAAAAGATTCTGCAAAGCTTACCAATTGAAAAGCGGCAATTGTCACCAGAATATTCTGTTCAAAGTAATACTAATTTTGCACAAATGGGATACCACCCCAATGTTTTCATGACTCGGGATATGGCGGCCTATTCTGCGCATGGCTGTGAAAAGATGTAATGTTTATGCATCAGGCCATGGAAATGAAATACATTACTTTGGATTCTTTCTGTCAGCATTTCAGCCAATGATCTAGGTCATGTTCATAGCTGGTTTTACAGAATTCAACGTAACAATGCCACTAAATGACAAGAGCTATTAAGCAAACTAAACAGATCTTGTAAAAAAAAATTAGTAAAAGTTCATTATTTTATTAAAAAAAATTAGCTATTATGTTGAAGAGAAAGAACAAAGAATATGATATAATGTGTTTACAACGTCTAGTTAATGGGAAAACAAACTACTAAAGAATTTTTGAAACAGACTATACGCCCGGGGTTTTCTTGAGAATCCGTTAGAGATGCAAGTTGACAAATTGGATTGCAGACGATAAAGTAGGTATGGGACAACTCTTGCAAAATTAGAAACTTGGATTAAGATACAGCATTGTTCTAAGGTAAACAATTCTGTCATTTAAATAATGTGTTTATTTGTATGATTCTTAAAGATAAATATTAAATAGGTTTTTCTGGGTTACAAGTTCAAGAAGGTCATCGATTGGGCTTCATATTGACATTTTAGAAATAATATTTTTATACTTATTTAGAATAGAAATGTGGGTTATTTTTGTACACTTTATGAATATCACTTTCCTTAATTGGATTTTCAACGAAAACAACACGTGATCCAATGTTTACAGAAATGACGTATCGTTGAGCAGAATTACCAGATGCGCAGCATAGGCTGACACGGTTATACATGTTAGTGTTATAAATAATGTGGAAATTAAACTCAATGGCAACCAAAACTTCTTCTAATCTGCAAAGTTCAACATTTTTTGGGAGGGGACTGAAACTTTTGCTGGTGGGACTCCTATTTTTACCAAAATGGGAGTCCTGGACTCCTCGTTTTAAAATCCTAGCGAGACCTCTGGTCATATCCTAATCTAAGAAAAAATAGAAACTTTTAATGAAATTACTTATTTGATTCCCCCGCCATATAAGTAAACTTGAACAAATATGGAAAATTCTATTGAATTTTGTGCAAAATACTGATATTTGTACCATCATTATAATGTTTCTTGCTTTTCCATTTGTACTAAATAAATGAAAGGGAAAACTAAACCAAGCAAATGATAGACTCTTTGAATTGTTCTTGCCAATCCATCGCTATTATAGTAACTTGGTTGCCGCGACTATGCTTTAGACATGGCTGTCAGAGAGTGATTATTTCAGATGATAAACAAGTATATTATAGTATGCTATTTCAAGCGCTTGCAATCAGGAAAATGTATTCTGTACTGTTGACTGCCTAGTCACATTGGCTTTAAGAGCAATGAAAGAGCAGATAAAGCAGCCAAAGCTGACTGTAGTCAGCTGTTTCTGAATGGAATATTCCATATTCTGACCTTAGATATTACATAAATTAGCAAATCTTTATATTTTTCAAACTATGTGGAATGAAAACGCCACAAAAAGCTTCAGAAAATCAATTGTATCATTGGAGTTTCATCTCTTGTATAGAAGTTGGCAGAGATGATTTGATACTGTGCTGTTTGTTTATAGGACACATGTCTGACCCATAAATAACTTCTGAAGGGTGAACCTCAACTATACCTTGCCAATGTCCAATAACAGTGGATCAAAATCTTGTTGATCTGTTTTTCACTTCTATCCTATGAGACATAAGTAGTTTGAAGTGAACTCGATGAAGAAATGGTATGATGTACAACCTTAGGAAATCTTGGACTTTTTGAGAGAATGTACTTATTTTATTTTAAAAAACTTAATGACCATACCGTCTTAAGGATTTCACATATGCTAAGTTTTAACTTTTATTCAGTATACCTCTTACAGAATTTTTACCTTTTATATTTCATCTTCTTGTACTTCATGTTTGCATATTATTGGAAGTGTTTTATCTTCCTAAATTTGCATGCAATTCTTCATTTTTAGTTTTTGAACCTTACTTTCAGTTGGCACTGTATAGCCATTTTTTGTGCTGAGGGACTGTTAATTGATAATACAAACATACTTATGCAATTTTTCCATCTAGCAGACCAAAGAATTTTTATGTCCTAAGAGAGAACTCCCACTACTCTGAATTATCAAAATATATTATTGGTCTTCAGTAACCCTTTTGCCATCTGATATCGTTATTTTTATGTTTTATATTGCAAATCCTATTGATTACACTTCTAAAACAAACCATTTTTCATCTCTGGCTCCTTAGGGGTTCAAATAAAAAGACCTTTCCAATAGTGTGTGTGTGTGTGTGTGTGTGTGTGTGTGTGTGTGTGTTGAGCACTAGTGTTACCCAGGGCATCCTAGACAAAACTGCCATTAGATAGGGACAATTGTGCTTTCACTGTCACAACAACAGCTAAATTACTGCCCCTGGAGGATCTCAGTCGCAAATGCAACTACAATGACAAAATGTAATTTAACATAAATAAATTTACACCTATAATATTTCCGTCTGGGTAGGTAGGGTCCTCTATTGCTCCTCTCCCCAGAGGTAAAAGCAGTATGTTTATTTCGGAATGAAAACGATCTGTTCTTTTGCATCACATTAATCGGTGAGAAAGACAAACAGTCGGTGAACGTGCTGACATATGGCGTGGAATTTGCGATTTTTAGCGAGAGTGCGAGTAATGAAAACTATGTTATTTCCAAGTCTAGTGATATTAAACAAACCAACATCTTCTGAGATATCACCGCCCTATCGCCAATTAAGACTCGGTGATTGGATTGAGGTGCTTGTTTGCATGGGAGCTAAACCCCGCCCTTCGTCCTCTTCAGATCAATTAAACTTTCATGTAACGCTCCTCACAGCGGAATTATAATGTCGCTAAACCCAAAGCTCCAAAACCCACAAGATCTTCGGCGAGGCCGATACCTCCCTTACAGGCAAAGGCTGAATAGCAGCTCTTCATCTGCAAAAGGTACGTGCGCTCAGTACATATAGTCGACGATGCTGACAGCACACTGACAGCTGTCTTTGGGCACCGATGTGGTGGGAATTATAATATTGCGAACAATCACTGCTGCCCCCTTTGTACTTATCATTGAAGCCACTGATTTTAGCTGTGGTCTAATTTCCTTTGCAGGAAATGCTCAGACATGATTTTCCTCCGTTTTAAAGCGGAATTCCGCTTTTATCCTGACTTGAATCAGATTTTTCTTGATATAGTCAGTTTTTTATATCATCTCCGATCCGGTTTTTTAAAAACGGTCTGTCCGGTCCCATTCCGCAACGACCCTTGTAAAGATTCGCTCCATATATTAGTTAGCACATGACTCTCTTAAAGAGTATTCTAATTGGTCAAAAGTTTAAATTCATCCAATGAATCTTCGTGTAATGGAAACTGTTGGCAACGGAAAGAAGAAGCATGCTTACAAAACATGGCGTCCGGAGTTGCTGAGAGAGACCATGACTCGAAATGTTTAGATAAAGGTTTTAAAAACGTATGGAAATGGGAATGGCTGGAGCGAGAAGTTGACTGAAATATAGTTGGTCAGTTTATAAGAAAACTGAATGTTAGAGGACTGGCATTTTGTGACCTCTGCAAGAAAGATCTGAATTACGGTAATCGAGGTTGGAAGAGTTTGGAACAGCACCTACAAAAGAATCTGCATACGGAAAAATTGAAGTTCAGAAGTCATCTGGAAAAAGTGCAGCTAATTACTATAAGAAGAAAGATTTCGTGCATGAGAGAACAGGTGTAGCCCTCTGTCAGAATATGCGTACTGCATGTCGCCAATACAAGCATTAGCTTGAAAGGAAAAGGCTCACGTTGAGAAGGAAAAGAAACGATTGCACAAATGAGCCAAAAACGTCAGTGGTAACAAAAAGGAAGGCTAAAGAAATCTTTGCCAAAGCCGCAAAAAGTTCTCGACTGGCATATCAACAGGTTCTGTCCAGTGGAGAAAAAGACAAGTGAATGTATGGGATTATTTGTATATAGTTGATGCACTTGGGGTTTTATTTTACAGATTTGTTATGAAAAGAGACTTAATTGCGATGTGAACACTGACATGCACATGAAATAACTTCAGCATCAATAATATTGGAGAACAAATTCATGTGACAATGAATATTGTGAAATTATTCAAGTCAAGTTGATCATTTTTGGTAAGTTTATTAGTTTTTCAAATGATTATTTTGTTTTATATTATGATCATAAGTTGCATCAGGAACAGTTTTTTATGATTGTAAGATGCGTTTTTGGCCGGGGGCCTTGGGCCCCCTGGATTCCCGGATCGGTGGTGCTACCCCTCGAGACCCCGTTAGGGAGGACCCCCATACCCCCCTTAACATGTTTTTAGCTTTTCTTATGGAAAACCAAAATCATGTCTGAATTATGCTATTAGCCCACGACTCTTCCAGAAAAACAAAAAGCACGAAGCAATCCGCGTATTGGCTGAAAAAAAAACATAAGCTCATCACAATCTCAGGCCACATATCTAAGGCGCTACGAAATCTCCGAGGAAGAGTTCAAGCTTATTATCGATGAAATCGATAAATATACAGCCGTAAAGAACCAAATATGGTCTAACGCGCGCAAGACATACGCTTTGATTGTGATTGACGAAGTAGAAAGAAAAAAATAATCAATAACCCCCGGAAAATCCAAATCTCGCGAGATCTTAAAAAGGACTCGTTGATAATGTATAATAAGCCTTGTTTCTGGCTATCAAAACCTCAGGCATCATGAAAGCAACAAAACTAATGGAACAACAGTCTTCTGTCTCAAGGCCTACCACCATCGCTTCTACGCTAAGCGATGTTGTATATTAATGGGCGAACAAAATAATGTGATGCAAAAGCGGTCTATTTTTGCGTTTCCTTCTGCTTTTTTAGCACACTTGAAATAATGGTTGCCGCTTCACGTGCTACGACACTTTTTCGGTATGGTCTGCATGTCCGGAGTAGAAACTTAACTACCAAAATTGCCATATGCACAAAGGTATCAGTTAGAAAGCAAACCGATGCACATTTTACCGCGACACCTCTATATTGTGATTCTAAACATAACTAATCATCTAGTGTCTTTACAGTGTGCGTTGAGCTGGGGAGGGGACTAAGCAGAACTCTAACTTGACTACTACTTCATCTGGAACTATTACATGCGAAGTAAACATCTGGCTGATGCAATGATTAGGATAAAGAGCGCATTGAACCAGCCCTTTGATGTGGGGGTGGGGGTTGGTTGGTGCAAGACTACACTTGAAAGGCTTCCGAGATTTTTGGACAGCCCACCCACCCACCCCCCTCAGCCTCCCAATGGGTGGGGTGGGGAGTGATGACTGGTGGCAAAGCAGCAGTTCACATCAATTTAAGAACATAGCGATTAGGATCTCTATTGATGATTTTTTTAAAACATATTGTACTAAAATGTCCAAAGGAAAAGGGAACTGTATTGGATACACACATAGACATAACATAACAGTATAAACAAACACAAGACGGGTTATGGTATTATAGCTTCCTTGAAGAATGAAGACGATAATACTAGGCTGAATCGAATCCTTATGGAATCCTACACTTTCAGAAGGAAATACTCCATACGTTTCGATGAAATGCCAGGTCATGAGTTTATGTACATGCCTTCCACAGTGTTCATCCTGGATACGGGTCCAAACCAACCGGAACCCAGATACAAAGGGGACAGAGCCTCAAAGGCCCTCACTGTGCACTAAACAATGAGTTATTTCCTATAGCAATAAACACATGTAAGCCAACATGTGGGCCCCAGTCTTTGATTTTTTCATTCACACGGCAATGTTTTCTTTTTTAATTTGGCAAATTTTTGTCAACCGCAAATAAAGCGAATAAACCCAATTTAAAATGTACCTAATATACATTTTTTTGCGACATGCAGAGTATCCAGTCATGTAGAGTTCTGCATGTTCAACACGTTTAATTTGCAAACTGTTTCCTTATTTATGGTGTGATGACACAATTATATATGTGCAAGCATTATATTTTATCAACGCAGGTAAATTCGCAATCGAATCAAAATGTACCGGCGTCAAGAGGATAGAGGTGCTCTGCATGCATTTGATATCATATAAAATTAATCGTTTAAGTTAGACAAAGTATTAAGTATAAACAAATTGCTTTATTTATGATCTATTTATGGGCCATGGCTATTTTAAGACAGTGAGCACCCATTTAAGATCAGACATGTTCATTTTTTGTTGTTTTGTTTCAAAAGAGAACATCTTCCGTCAGAAAACATGTCATTTACAATAATTATAAGTACAGACAGTTTTGAATAAAACTATCTGATACATGTAGATGTTGCCTAATGGGGAAAATTTCACGACTAAGAAAGAATAGTTGAATAATGCAACTAATTTTCCCTTAATTATATTGTTGAGCATCTGATCAAACTTAGTTAATTTGACTCCATGTGTATGAACCTTTATAGTTTAATACAAATGTATGGCAAAGTAGGAAAGTAAAACATGATATCTCATATTCGTATGTGTGTGTGTGTGTGGGGGGGGTGGTGCAACAAAATAAAGCATTTCTTCCGAAATATCAGAACGAATATATCGCAATATGTAAATCTGACAGAGATATAAACGAGCATAATCACCTAAATTTGCTTGCCGTTATGTTAACCAAAGCTAACCCATGTAAAAGAATTTATCTACCTGCAGCAGTTTGATATAAAAGAAATTAATTTGATAAAGATTCCTCATTTTCGTGATTTATTCATTTAAAACAAGTATGAATACTTGATCTTCTGATTTTATTCAAATGTCCATTATTCAACTTAGAAGTGAAGATAAAAGTGGAGTGTGACTTAAGTCCTATCATTTTCAACTGTACGAAATAACTACGTTTGCTATTTTTGGATATTATGATCATGTCTGAAGTATCAGAATTCTGTACGAAATGGCTAGGTTTGCTATGTATGGATACAATGACCATGTCTAGAGAATCAGAATTCTGTACGAAATGGCTAGGTTTGCTATGTATGGATACAATGACCATGTCTAGAGAATCAGAATTCTGTACGAAATGGCTAGGTTTGCTATGTATGGATACAATGACCATGTCTAGAGAATCAGAATTCTGTACGAAATGGCTAGGTTTGCTATGTATGGATACAATGACCATGTCTAGAGAATCAGAATTCTGTACGAAATGGCTAGGTTTGCTATGTATGGATACAATGACCATGTCTAGAGAATCAGAATTCTGTACGAAATGGCTAGGTTTGCTATGTATGGATACTATGATCATGTCTGGAGTATCTGAATTATTCAGCTCTTGATATCGCTGTTAAATTATTTTTCACTACAAAATGGATGATGTGTATCAATTATTATTTAATTAAACATTTTTTAAATTGAAAATAGACAAGGTAAAATGGGAGTTGTGTGAGGTCTTATGTATCCTTTAATGAATGTTTCTGAATATCTGAT
The DNA here is from genome assembly GCA_016617855.1 of Megalonaias nervosa. Classification (NCBI taxonomy): domain Eukaryota; kingdom Metazoa; phylum Mollusca; class Bivalvia; order Unionida; family Unionidae; genus Megalonaias; species Megalonaias nervosa. The sequence goes on from JAECUM010023345.1 coordinate 20,176, forward strand.
ATATAAGTTCTATATTACTCTAGGGAAAACTTTACTCCATCGTAACAGGGTAAACAACCTCCAAAATATTAATTTACTGACTATTTTATTCCGAATCATAAAAAGGTTTCAAAAGCTTAGATTCTCAATGATTGGAGATATTTGGTACATTGGAGATTGAAGATATTTGGTACATTGGAGATTGGAGATGTTTGGTACATTGGAGATTGAAGATATTTGGTACATTGGAGATTGGAGATGTTTGGTACATGTTTTAGAAACATTGTTAGATTCATGCAGCAGGCAGAAATAAACACTAAGACTTCTTGTAATACATTTATTCTATGGTACAACAAATTGGCAAAGATCTCAAATGGAATAAAAGAAAATAGAATATAGTAGTCTTGAAATTTCAGCACATTCAAATCATCATCCAATCATATTCATTATTATCATTCAATCACATTCATTATCATCCAATCATATTCATTATTATCATTCAATCATATTCTTTAACATCCAATCATATTAAAATTTATCATTCCAATAGATTTATTATTATAATTCAATCCTGTTCATTATTATTAGTATTGAAACATCTTGATCATTATAATCATTTCATACTCATTTGCATCACTATTACAAATACAGCAAAATGTTACATGAATGCAATCAAGCAATACTGGGTTTATTAATATTAGTTTCAAATATTCAATTTCACATATTCTTAAATGATACTGACACAAATTTGTGTCACTATAGTGAAAGTTATACACCAGTCAAAACCAATCAATGTAATTATAGTGAAACCTATATACAACTTGGGAACAATTACTGTAACTATAGCGAAAGCTATACGCTAGTCGAGACTAATCAATGTTAATATATGGAAACCTACATACTAGTCTGAACCAGTCAATGTAACTTAAGTGAAAGCTATACACTAGTCTAAAGTAATCAATGTAACTATAGTGAAAGCTATATACTAGTCTAAACCAATCAATATTACTATAGTGAAAGCTATATACTAGTCTAAACCAATCAGTGTAACTATAGTGAAAGCTATATACTAGTCTAAACCAATCAGTGTAACTATAGTGAAAGCTATATACTAGTCTAAACCAATCAGTGTAACTATAGTGAAAGCTATATACTAGTCTAAACCAATCAATATTACTATAGTGAAACCTATATACTAGTCTGAACCAATCAGTGTAACTATAGTGAAACCTATATACTAGTCTCAACCAATCAATGTAACTATGTTGAAAGCTATATACTAGTCTGAACTAATCAATATTACTATAGTGAAAGCTATATACTAGTCTGAACCAATCTATGTAACTATTGTGAAACCTTTATACTAGTCTGAACCAATTAATGTAACTATAGTGAAACCTATATACTAGTCTGAACCAATCTATGTAACTATTGTGAAACCTTTATACTAGTCTGAACCAATTAATGTAACTATAGTGAAACCTATATACTAGTCTGAACCAATCTATGTAACTATTGTGAAAACTATACATGTGAAACTATAGTGAAACCTATATACTAGTTTGAACCAATCAATGTAACTATAGTAAAAGCTATAAACTGTCTCAACCAATCAATGAAACTATACTGAAACGTATATACTAGTTGGAAACATTCACTGTAACTATAGTGAAAGCTATACACTAGTCTATTCCAATCGACGGAGCTATAGTGAAACCTATATACTAGTTTGAACCAATCAATGTAACTGTAGTGAAAGCTATACTCTAGTCTAAACCAATCAATGTAACTATAGTGAAAGTTATACACTAGTCTGAACCAATCAAGGTAACTATAGTGAAACCCCGTAAAGTACTCTGAACCAAATAATGTAACTACAGTGAAACCTATATACTAGTCTGAACCAAATAATGTAACTACAGTGAAACCTATATACTAGTCTGAACCAAATAATGTAACTACAGTAAAACCTATATACTAGTCTGAACCAAATAATGTAACTACAGTGAAACCTATATACTAGTCTAAACCAATTAATATAACTACAGTGAAACCTATATACTAGTCTAAACCTATCAATTTACAATTTATTGATATTTAAAGTACAATGCATATCTAATCATTTATATACATTAAAACTGTTGTTTAAGCCATTAACAATAGCTTTCAAAGTTACATTTGCTACGCATACTGAAGATTCACAAGGTCAGCAGCCACCGTAAGTAAGTAAGGGAAAGGAGGTGTCGTCTAACTCTAACAACCACCGTAAGTATAGGAAAGGAGATGTCGTATAAATATAGCAAATACCGTCAGGTTAGGAAAAGAGGTTTCGTCTAAATCTAGCAAACACTGAAAGTAAGGGAAAGGAGGTGTATAAATCTAGCAAACACTGAAAGTAACGGAAAAGAGGCGTCGTCTAAATATTCCAGTCTCAGTTAATGAATAAAGCCAAAAGCTTAACTTCTGATACAAAAAAAGTTCTTGCTACAGAAGCAATGGTAAAAATGTATTGCAAATTTTAAAAATAAAAGTATTCTGGCAAGATTCGAACCTCTATATCCACAATTATAAATCCAACACCATTTTATCCTTTAATCCGACACTATTCCAAAACATATATCAGTAAGCTGCATATAAACAGTACACGAAGACTGGAGCTGATCTCTTAACTAAGAAAGCTCTATAGTAGCATGAAACAAAAATATAAGTTGATTCATTAATAGGACAATTAATGTCACATCATACAGAAAATATAGGCAATAGTCTACGTAGTCCTGTTAGTAATCAAACTCATCATAGTGAAAATATAGGCACTAGACTGCTTTTTCCTGTTATTAATGAAACACATCATGTGTGCTTACACATCATACGGAAATTATAGGCAACATAGTACGTTGTCCTCTTAGTAATCAAACATATCATGTGTGCTTACACATCATTTTGAAAATATAGGCAATAGACTACGGGGTACCTGCTAGTAATCAAACACTTCATGTGTGCTTACAAGGCATTGCTGTCCTATGAAAAAATCGAAGTTACTCGTACAATTGCCTGACTCGACAATACCAATCCGAGAAAGATGGAAAGTGTTCGCATTTGTCAGTTTGAAAAATATGTTCGTAACATGAGAAACTATGTGATATTCATATGATTCATCCATCATATTTACATAGAGAATTGATATACAATATATACAAAAGAAGAAATATAAAGGAAGACATATTTCCAAAGGCATATTCCAGTGAATACATAAAAAGCACTGCCATGAATTTGATATCACAAAAATGCCTCTAAATGCAAACAATGGCATACTTTATTAAAGTAACTTGAGACAGTCTTAATTAACATAAGGGTGATTTAAAAAGCATTTACATTTTTACTTCTACATTCATAGCCACGAATAACCTTCTTCACATCAACAGTAGAGATGATCCATTAACTAATAAAGTTGTACAGAAGCATGTAACAAAAATATAAGTTAGTATATTACAAGAACAATTGCCACATCATACTGAAAATATTGGCAATAGACTAAGATGTACTGTTAGTAATCACACGTCATGTATGCTTACACATCATACTGAAAATATAGGCAACAGACTATGTTGTCCTGTTACTAATCACACATATCATGTGTGCTCACACATCATATTGAAAATATAGGCAACAGACTACCTGTTAGTAATAATAATAATAATAATGAGGACTTTGTATAGCGCCTAATCTTTTGAATCTCTAAGTGCTTTGCAACATTTGCCAACACTTAAAAAACATATATAATGATATGATTACAAAAATAAAAACAAACACCACGAAATTAGAAAACAAAAAACATTTATAACATAGTAATCACACACATCATGTGTGCTTAATCAAGCAACAGGCAGGGTGAACAGACCACTTGGCTGAGACCTTATTTTACAAAAATAAAGGTTCCTACAGAGGCTGAAAAAAAAGGTCAATAATGCTAAACCGAACCCCATAACTTTTATTATTACCGTATAGTTTGAAAAACGGATAATAAATCGTTTGGGTTAGCTCATTTTTGTTATTTTAGTTTTGATTTTTTTGTTTTTTCTGTCATAGTGCGTTTAGTTTACTCGGCGGGTCACTCAATTTTTGTCGGTCACCCTGCCTGCTGCTGTAATTAACCAAAGATTTGATCTAGACCTACACGATATCTAGATCTTGGATCATGTAGATTTATTGTAATAAATCCAAACGGAACAGCTTGTGCTTGAGCAAAAAAGTTTTTGAACTTCATCATATCCATATCCCCTGAACACCAAGTATAATAAATATTCTGTAAAGTATAATTATCTACTCCATTAAATACAACTAAAATATTGCAGTTGTCTCTGATCACTTTAGGTATTTGTGTATAACGCTGAGTGACGTATATAACATCTGTATTCTTGTGTCGACCTCGAGAAAATATTCTAGCTGGATTTGTTTGTCTGTCCAACATAACGTCATCGTACACCACTAAATTATTAATAAATCCATCTAGGTCATCTACAGATGGGGCTTCATCAATATCGGTGATAAAATCAACCACATCATCACCGTCTTCATTCAGCAATTTTGCATTTTTATTAAAATCTTTAAGTACTTCGTAACAGTGTTGATCATCTACGGATGGTGCTACTAAATACAATTTACTCCATTTTAACCATCGCATTATTAAATTTAATAATAGTTGTGTTTTACCCGATCCAGATGGACCTATTATAATCATCCTTATCGAATTTGGTAATGCTGGATGATGCTTAACTGGCTCCTGTTTTCGTGTCGCCGAAAAGTCAATTATATCCATATCATAAATAATATGAGTCTATATTGTGTTCGGTGTAAAATTCCTACACCCACTGCTGAATTAACTACAATAACAACAAAAAATAAACGACGTGCTCTGACAGGCAAATGTGTAAAATGTGGCACGAAGAAATACAAATTTGTTAAAACAAAGACAGGTGGAGATATAGCCGCTTTATTAGGAAAATTACCAGGAACTCAGTGGGCTAAATACCCCGGTAAGAAACATCTTCCTGGATATAATTATTGCGGTCCTGGAACTCGACTTGATATCCGACTTGATAATCAAGATCAACCAAGACCAGGAGAGCATCCAGTAAATAAGATAGATAAAGCGTGTCATGTTCATGATGTTGCGTATAAAAGTAAAGATTTACAACAAAGGCATCTCGCAGATGTAAAATTGATTCATGCATTAAATTCTATACCTAATAAATCTGTCAGAGATAAATTAGCTAGTTTTCTATTAAAATCTGCCATGAAAAGTAAAATAATGTTAGGGGCTGGTAATTAATTATATAACTATTATAATGGAATCCATTTATTATAGCCCAAGAGGATATTGGAGAGGCAGATCAGCTATTACTAAATTATCTGAAGCAGCAAAAGTCTCACGTTCTGTTGCTGCAGCTTGGTTAGCACGACAGGCAATATGGCAAATTTATCTACCACCACCTAAAAAAATTCAATATGCACATTTTAATGTCAGCGTCCCTAATGAGGTTCATCAAGCAGATATTTTATTTTTGCCACACGATACCATTAAAATTGGTAGACGTCAATCACGCACATACAAATACGCATTAACTGTCGTTGACGTTGCAAGTAGATATAAAGAAGCTGAACCATTATCAACAAAGACAGCGTCTGAAGTTTCATCTGCGTTTGAACGAATTTATCAGCGAGGACCTTTGCGATGGCCGCAGTTATTACAAGTTGATCCTGGCAAAGAATTTCTTGGTACAGTATTATCGTTGATGAAGAAACATAACGTTAAAATCAGACGAGGACATATTGAAATTCATCGTGATCAGGCAATCGTTGAACGATTTAATCGAACACTTGCTGAGCGGTTATTTGGATACCAATATGCAAAAGAGATATCTACTGACTTTAAATCCGGTGAGCGATCTCGTGAATGGGTTGCGAGGTTACCAAATGTGATAGCTGCATTAAATAATGAAATTACTCGTTCAACTTCCATGAAACCTTCTATTGCGATCACAAACAAATATATACCCCGTAGCAATGACATACATCAACCTCAACCAGTATTAGGTAATGTAACTGTAAGATATTTATATGAACCTGACGAACTTGAAGGTGGTAAAAAAAGAGCAACTGATCCTATCTGGAGCGTGACTACACATACAATTTCTAGTGTAGTTAGATCTAATGGTAGACCTTCAATCTACAGATTAGATTCGAGAGCCCCTCAACGTGGATTTGTGCGTGAACAATTACAGGTAATTCCTAAAGACACACAATTACCACCACATACAATTACATAACCAGAACCTCTACGTCGATTACATTCAAGACAGGTCAGCATCACATTATCACGTGTATGACCAAGATCACTATTAATTCTGTCTACGGTAAATTGTCTTGGATTATTGTTCGAATATTGCCATAACATATTACAGTTACAGCTTGCACAATTATTATTCTGTTGTGTTTTTAGTTTTATAATAAATTCAGTATCAATATCAAAGTCACGCTTATTTTTTTTTTGTCACATTGCTTATAACCAGATAGTTTTTTTCTTATTACGTCATTATTAACAGTCTGATCATTATTTTCTGTAAAATTCATAATAACCCTATGTAGTTGAGATATTCGTCTGACTCTAGAAACTGCGAGATAGACTAAATTCGACCATTCAATCCGATCATCTATAATCCAGATATTTGTATCAGAAATAGTTAACCCCTGTGATGAGTGAATAGTTATAGCGTATCCTAACGTCCACGGTGATTTATTCATATTAAGCGCATTCTCAAAGACATTAATATCAACTAAAATAATATCATTCAAGACAAGATTCTGTATTCCACCACCAGGAATTTCAACATCAATATTCTGTCGTCGAGTATCTGCTGGGCGATAACACAAAGGTACAGGTAGATCTGAAAACTTTTCTTTATGTAACATAAATAATTTATTCTGTAGTTCATCACGAACTATCTTTCTATGTGCAACTATTAAATCAGCGGGATTCCATAAATTTAGAAAATCACTCATAGAAGTCTCTGGAATTACTCCTCGCATTATTTCATATTGTACTCTGTCTGGCTGAAGTCTGATTAATCTTTTAAACTCCTTCAGCGGCTCATCAATAGCTCTATGGTTGTCATTTATTTCCTCGTAATAATCTACGTTATTCTTCAGCCATTCATGTGGAGACTGTCCAATAAAAGGTGGTGGTTGACCATGATCACCGCACATTATCACAGCAGTATTTTTCGTCAATAGCCATTCAAGAAATGTTTTTAATATTTCTAACGACACCGTGCATATCTCGTCCCTTATAATATATTTAGGTATATATTTCTCACCCATTCGCTCAGGAGTCCATGTGTCTCCACACCATCTAAAGAAACTATGATAAGTACACGATTTTACTCCTCGCTCTTTTATCTCTCTGGCGAGTTTATGTGTCGGTGTCAAAACAATTATATCTGAATGGTTGTTCATGAATAATTTAATCACACGTGTTGTTTTACCTGACCCTCCACACCCATTAAGATAAACGGTTTTATATCTAGCCACAGGATCATATACAGATGGTGCTGATGACTTTGATATTTGAATATTATTTTTGTGATATATTTCCTTAATTTCAACGTCGGCAGATTCAGAATAGCTAAGTATATTCTCCTGTTTTATTCTCCATGATCCCCATTCACCATTACCAAGTAGCGGTTTTAACAAACCCGTATATTTTTATTTATATAAAACGAATCCGTGGCGACTCTGACAGCATCACGAGGAAATCTATTTATCATAGATAGTAGATTTATAGAAACATATGCCAACATAGATGATCTTAAATGAGTAAATTGTGGTGAGTCACCATCAAGATAACTCACAATTGTACCTAGTTTGGTTCCGTCTGACAAATAAGCATTACTCCGATTTATAAATGTATTTTTTTCTGTTGTATCAGCAATTATAAAATGGAGTTCAGCATCGTCCATAATCAATCTTGTACAGTGTCTTTTATGATCATAGGCTCCTCCTTGAGTAAATTTACCAGTTATCTTTCTACCAAGATCTTTTGCAAGTTTTTCATCGTGCTCGTCTCTGCATTTACGTATATTATTAGTAATTTTAATAATATCATCTTCATTAAGATTAAGAAATTCTTTCCTGGCATCATCAATATTAAATCTATTTGGTTCTGGTAACCAAACTTGCTTCTGTGGACTATACGATATAATCGCCTCACTCACCTGTAAAGATATTAAAATTCCAACATCAAACATATATCGCAATAGTACTATTGGAAACCAACATTTTTCTGAAAAATGTCTTCCAAACCAAGCATAAGTAATCGGATGGAGATTTTCTGCAAACTCGAATGATTTTACATGAGCAAATCCGGTTAAATCAAAATCTGGTAAATGTCCGTTTATCGCGACCCTGGTCATCTCGTGTGATGGATGTCCGAATCTCTTAAAGTATTCAGAACATTCTCCGTATCCAAGAAAACTTCCAGGATAACACGCTGCCATATCGACGGATATAACGTCATTATACTTATATTTTAGCGCAAGATTTTCCATTTCTACATTAAGAGATTATGTACGGTAAATATCACCATTAGGCCGTACAAATTGATCGTAATGATCATATTCTGAACTTTGAAATAACCAAACGGACACAGGGTCACTTTTACTGATATTTTTGATAAAATCAAATATATGACCATCATAAAATTTAACCGCTCTATCTCGTGGAAATATTGCTACTGCTGAGGTCCATGCGTGCGAATTATGATCAATAATATCTATAGGAGCTCCTCTTGATTCATATTTTGGTTTATATAAAATCTCTCCGGTTAACGTCTTTACTGTTATTGGGAATTTTAATTTCTTTTCTAGTTCAGCGACATCTTTGATAGACGCTCCGGTATCTTTAACTGATTCTGCCCAAGTATTTATTTTTTTACGCCTTAAATCTGTTAAACCATTACCACGTATGGCGTTTGTAAAATGTTCTGTAACTCGTTCAGCTACACAGTTTATTCTTGACTCTGACAGTTTCATAGGCTTTAGATCCCCGACGTCAGGTTTATTATTAAGCGGATATATTGCATATACAACTGCAGTCACAGGGTAGCCCCGTTCATAATATGGCTTATCAATACCAGTCAGTATTCCGGGTTTAGATTTATTATTTAAGAGAACAATATTATTTCCTGACTGTATGCGTACTGGATCGCGCTTATCACGAATAATCCAAATATCTTCTTCTGTATTTACAATAAATTTTATTAAAATAAAATATTTTTGATCATCAAGGTGATTAATAATTACTTTTCCCCGTTTGTCATTCATAATATTAGTAACATTTCCAACTCTGAATGTTGACCATACATGAACAGCGCCATCGTCACGAAATTCCTTCTTGGCTTCACGAATACGTTCGGTTATAACCTCATTTGTTAAAGCTAGATCTTGCATCAAAGTACTATATTTATATTCTGATAGTCTGTCAAGATCAAATCTGGATATCTGAGGTTCAATTGCCGATAATTCCTCCATATAATTAAGACAAGTATTTAAATTAAAATTTTAGTATATATATATATAATGATTGAAACAAAAAACAAATGTGCTTGGCTCAGAATTGGATATACTTCTCTTTGTAATAAATCGTGCGTGAACAAATATTGCTACTACCATATGCAAAATATCAAAAATGGAAGTACAGGACCAATACCGTGTATTCAGTGTGGTGTTGGAGTCAGAGGAAAAACTCCATTGTGTCTAAAATGTGGCGGAAAAAAAATACAGAGAATTAAAACGATATTATGACAAAAAAAATGATGCTTTGACATTGTCAGGTAAATCTCCTATAAAAACCGTAGAAGATTATCTAACCAGATTTCAAAAGAATGATTTAGACAAATAATATTATATATATAAAATGACTCAGACAAATCAGACTTATGATGAAATGATCGACAATGATATTATAAGAGAATTAAGAAAAGAAGCATTTCGTAATAAATACGAATTTGTATCACATCCAGTATATACAAATTATGAATCATCCCGAGATGGTGTGATCAGACACTGCAGATTAAAGAAACCAGTAGGTAATGTTGAAAATAAAGGTTATTTTAGATTTAATGTTGCTAGAGGAAAAAGATACTTATCAAGTTGATTCGTATTTGAATGTTTTCATGGAGTAGTTGAAAATGGACTTGTAGTTGATCATATTGATGGAAATCCCAAAAATAATCGGTTATCTAACCTGCAAGCTATTACACCTAGTCAGAATAATACACGTGGAAATACAGGAAGGTGTAAAAAGTTTGCAAGAAGAGCTATTAAATCCATAAATACAGAAACAGACCAAAAAATAACTTTTCCATCAATGTATGCGGCTGCAAAACATTTTAGCATACATTCACAATCAGTACGTGATGTTGCAGATAATATTACCAAATCAGCATTTTCGAAAACATATAATCAGCGGATAATATTTGAATATATCTAACTCTGTACTCTTAATAAATAAATTGTATACAGTTCGACTCTATATTTTGCTATGGGTACCTTCACCGTCGCTGCTCTCAGTGTCACTTTCATTTTTGACAGAATCAAATAACATAATTTTTCTTAATTGCATTACACGATTATCCACGATCTTCTTTTTCTCGTATTCACGAGATAGTTCGGATCTAATATTTTCGATCGAACGTGCAAGAGGCGCAAATAGCTTTACTTGTTTTTCATTTACCACCGCCAATGATTCTAACATAGACTGATAAATTGATTTTACAAATTTATAATTGGATGGTAATGTGTATTTATTGTCAATTTTTCTTTGTTTTAATATTTCATAATCACATAATATTTTTTCAGGATCGAGATTATCAGATAGATTTATTCCGTTATGTTTTAATTTTTTAATAGTAGAAATAATATCATTAATGTTTTCTTGGTTCATTATATAATAATTATTTCTTTAAAATAAAAAATATTCACAAAACATATAATCACAACACAACCCCATATGAGCTCCTAGATTGCCAAACAACATTCTAGCAAGCTCAGGGGCATTTGAAATATCCCCATGTGAACTCCTAGGTTGTCAAACAACATCCTAGAAAGCTCAGAGGATATTCGAAATTAGACGAAACACATTTATACAGACTCAACCCCCATATGAACTCCTAGGTTGTCAAACAACATCCTAGAAAGTTCAGAGGGTGATCCGTAATTTTTATTGACGACACAAACACAACACATAAACTTATCCTAAACTTATCCTAATGGACGGCACAAACACATAAACTTATCCTAAACTTATCCTAATGGACGGCACAAACACATAAACTTATCCTAATGGACGGCACAAACACATAAACGTATCCTAATGATATATGATTGTATGATTGTATGAATATGAATATATACAAATGGTGATGACGGGGGAATCTTGTCTACGTCCAACAGATTTTGTACACTCTCCCCCCATACAAAACCCCGGGAGTGTAAAAGATACACCCCTCAAGGGTGTATGATAGGAGAGTGTATTTTGTCTGTTGGATATCGAGGAAATTCTCCGGGTTCCCCCAATTAAATAGCATCAGTCGCCAAATGCAAGATAATATCTTTAGCATTTTTGGAGACTCGAACACACGAGAGTCTGCACAACTTCGATCTACGTCCAACCGTCTTACCACTTCGGCCATCGCTCTCTTATCAATAATACAGTTAAATTTAAGTATATATAAAGTATTTGCGCTGTCTCACAGAACTTGTATTACTAATAGAATGTAGAACTGTACTTCAGTTTTTCAAAATTCATAAAATAATTACACGTATAAGTTATAGTTCGTTAAGGTAACAGACAGACGGACTAATACGCTATACACGTATATACAACTGGGTTTGTACAGGTAACGACGTAGTAGTAAGGGAAATAATCGTTTAATTTACTCCGCAGAGAGAGATAGCCGAGTTATCTCGCTTTATTATATATACAATTACTTTAATCATAGAAATTGATTATTATTCATGCATTTACTCATCAGATTATTTTTTTGCCCCTGATTATTTAATCGGACGTTCTACGAGCGTATATACAAATTAATATTAAGAGACTCTTGTCTTAGATCCAAAATGTTTCCTGCCTGGTCAGTAAGTTTGAAATTTATTCTTGTCAGAAATGGATTATGAACTCGCAGGTACACGGGATTAATTGCCTCAGATACAATTAACCACCCAGGCGGATCTTTAGGACTAAATGTATATAGTATATACCCCTGTTGGGCCTGGTTAGATTTTGAAAGATCTACTTGATAACTGTCATCAATTACGTCACATACCAGATTGACCGCGATCGTAGATGTTATATTAACAATACCAGGTGAGATATGGCGATCTCCACCATGTGGATCATTATTATATTTAAGAATAGTTGGTGGAGGTATTAATTTTTTCCATGAATCACATATTCTTTTAAAGTGTTCATCAATAAGATCATTATCTGACTTCTTTAGCTCTTCATAGTTAAATCCCGGAATTATAAATGTTGATAGTTGTTCTCGCGTAATTCCGAAATGTTTTAGAAATACTGTTGTGAACAGAAGATTTAGTCTAACACTCTGAGGTAGTGGACCGTCTTCATTAACTATATACAACCCTCTATAGCGTTTATCTGCTATGTTCACTAATCTTTTTTCTCTGTTAACAATAATATCATTCATGAACTCTAGGTCTGAAGCAACTTGATTCAAATGTTGTATTGCTTCAATTATTTGATTTTTTAAGTCATCGTTGTAGGAAGTGCTAATGCTGGAAAATAAATTTCTTAGATAATTAAGTATACGTCCGTGTTCAGACTTAATTGTACTAGCATATGAATTTATTTCATCAACATCAAGTATTATTATTTTACCTTTTTTACCATCAACTATTTTTGTAAAATGGGTTTCTGTTTTATCTATATAATGTATAACCCCATCACCAAAATATCGTCGCCATGGGTAAGCATTTTTTCTGTTCGATATTCTGGAGGTTTTATAAATTTTTTAACATCTACGACGAAATCAGATCTCTGTGGTTCTGGTGGTCCTTGACAAACCGGTGGATCTTCAGGCCATCCTAATACTGATCTAATCGAACTTTGATAAATATCTACGGAGTAATCAGGGGAATTTATTTCAATCACCGCAGATAGTGTTGGTTCGTAGACAGTAATTGCTATTTTTGATTCCTTTCCTGTAATAGATTTAATTCTGCGCTGGAGCTCATCATTAATCTGTTCTATTTGATAACTGCCCGTTGGAATAGCAACTACTTGCCAATCAGGAGTTCCATCAGGTTTATTCTTATTGGCGAATACTAATGAATTATTTGGCTGTAGTCCACCAAATGGTTTTGATCTAATATTGGGCTAGCTATAATAAACTCGCAATTGCGCTAATGCTATTTCTTTTGCAGGAATTGCGGTTGGAAAATTGATACTAAATTCAGGATTGGTCGAACTTAACGATATCATAGTAGTTTTTGACGGAGTTGTATTAGTGACGATCTGCTGAAGTAACTCCCTGTCTGTCATTATTATTATCATTATTATTTAATTCATTAAAATCATTAGCAATCACCTTAAAAGCGTCATCATAGGTTTTCATCATCATCGCAAATTCAGTATCGGATATTTCACCATCACTAACACACGAAGAAATGTACAAAGATAGTTTAGAGCATGCATCTGCAACTGTATGTAATTTAATCATATAATCGTGCAATTTAGCATTTGTACAGGTATCTATCTTTTTGGTTATAATACCTAGAACACCAGCAATAGTCGTTGATGCTGAAACAATGATGGTTATAACAGTAGGTGCTGTCATCGTCAACATTGATAATAATAATCCTGTTCCAGCAATAACAGCAGAAATCGAGTAAACAACTACATCAATAACAACTATACGTCTTTTGTATTTTTTATTTTCGTGTTATAATAGTCGATAAAATTATTTAGTTTAGTGAGACGCTCACATACCTGATTGCATCTGTAACGTTGAACGTCAATGCGAGACTGAGGTTGATCCATTATACTAACAACGTCATTTAATTAAGTTTCAGTTACAAATTCTAGGCACCACCAGTAACGTCTCGGAGGTATTTCCGTTGATATCAGCGTAAAGATTTCTTTCATATTCTTGGTTAGCATCACCAATAGAGGATTATGATATACATTCGGTGATAATGAAGTTGCCGCAGTAATTTCCGAACCGTATATAGATAACCTGTATAACCCAGTTACTTCCGCGGTATGTTCAAGTGTGTTATTTTGTGGTGTCCATGTTGATGATCCTGATGCTACTGTATATACGATATTTTAAATTTGTCCGTGTGGAATTTTAATTAGATTAGTTTTTTGAACAATACTAGGTATTCCACTGACAATATCATTGAGTTTCGTGTTAACGTCGGAGAGTTTTATGTCAACGGTTGGTGGATCACCAAAAAAATCTTTAATGGGTTTGTTTACATTTCTACGAAAATTTAAGAACGTTTCTACATGTCTAGAAAAAGTAGCACTAAGTGTAGTAATTTCATTATTGATTGTAACTAGCGAAGTTGAAATAGGAATTTCCTTATCATCGACATACTTTTTCGTAACAGCATCAAAATCATATTCCGGTGTTCTAAGATTATTAATACCATTATTATTCATGTTGAGAAATGCACGCATTATACCGCCGTTGGTCAATACGTATTTAGATTCTTGATCGTCGACATATTTCTTTGTTGCGGCGTCCGCATCTGCGGTTGGGTTTCCAAGACCTGTAATTTTATTTTGATTCATAATAATTGAACCTGTAAATGAATCACCAGCTTTCTTAATATACTCGCTGACTGACGCACCGGAATCTTGTATTTTACCCTGATCAGTAAAAGTAACTATATTATTAACAACCGCATTAGGAACTCGTATGATTACATCTGGTAGTTGTATATTACTAGTTTTTAATCGTCCTTCTTTATCCTGAAAAACAACTACTTCGTTTTGATCCACACTGGTTATATTTTAATAAATCATCAATTTCATTTCTGAGCTGATCGAGAGTTGCGTATTTAGATAAATCAGCTTGCTGATGACCTTTACCACGAGAAGATCTTCCATAAATATCTACCATTATATTTACTAATGTCTGTTTAAATGTGACGTCGTAGTATATTCATGTACAACTTTGTGGGTGGTTTTGTTGATTTTGATATAGCATCAAGTACGTTAAGTACTTCTCGACCACATATTGGTGGATCAGTTAATGTTTGTGTTGGTAACGTTGAATATCATATTGGAGTACTTTGATAGCCGCTAATATACTTTAAGAATTCTTTTGGTGGAGCTAGTCCATATGAATCAGAATAAATAATTCCACGTGGATCTATTGCATATCCGACCCAATGCGTGCCTGGATCAGAATTTTCATCGAGATTAATAATACCGGTTTCAATATTATTTGGTTGTTTTGGTAATTGATCACGCATGAAAACACCTCTGAAGTTTTTTATTTTTAATTTTTTAGCAGCATCTAGTAAATCAAAATTGGACATAGGAGATATTAGCAAACTGTCCCCGGTAATCTTAGGCCTTTTCCGTACCATGAATGTGGAGTCCCTGGTAATCTTAGACCCCTTCCCTTTTTTTGGATTCCCTTTCCTGTTGCTTTCTTTAATGCCATTCCAGCAGCGGTTCCAACAGCGCCTAATGCATCTGCTTTTGCAACAGCTGGGGCTGCAGCGGCTATTAATGCTGGTATAGCAGCAAGAAGTGGAAATATACCACCCGTCTTAATAATATCTTTAATGGCACCCACAGAAAGATTAAGTTTTATACCTTTATTTGATTTTTTGGCTTCATTGAAATGCCCGAGCTGACGTTCTGTAAGAGATAATTTATTTGAACCGCTCATCTGATCTTTCTTTAGCGATATTTTTAATCCACATTTATTTTTTTATGCTGATTGTATCCTTTTAATCTGACCAGGAGTCAGACTAACACTAACGTGATTATACGACATTATAATATTCATAAACGATCTAATTACATGTTTTCTACTGGCGCATCAACTACTCTCATTCGTCCACCAGCGCCTTCAAGTAACATCGATTTATCGCTGAGTATGACAGCAATTGCCCTGTAATTAGGGATAGCTCCAATATCTCTATTAACATGAGCTCGAAAATGTATATCAACTACTGACTGTCTGGTCAAATCTAAATGTTCTAACGAAAAGTAATAAATCGGATATAAAGTTGTAAAATCTAACTGTGATATTTGTAAACCAGTATCAATATTTTGATCACGTCCCATGAACGTCATTAGACGATGATATGCACGTGCTACATGATTTTGTTCAAAATTCAGTAATATATCCTCGGATGGTTCTTGATGTCCATTTATTCTTAAAGAAACTTCGGAAACACCAAGTTTGTCAAATATCATTATGGTTTCATCTTGATCGTTTACTCGTGCAGCATTTTGAAGCACAATAAATATCTGTCGCGGTGCAGAAACACCTTGCTGAGAAGCTATTTGCCATGTAAATAAACCATTAATATTACTCTGGATAGCATCTGTGGTCATTGTCAACCATGACAACGCTGATTTACCACCTTGATTCATCAAAGAGAGTAGACGATCTTCTTCAGATATTGATGGAGTCATCACCGGCATCCACAATGAAAGCTTCGTAAGAATTACTCTACCAGCATCAACTACACCAGGTCGCCAGATTGCATCATTATCGGTTGCTTTTCGTACAAGTACAACTGTATGCTTAGCTCCAAAGATGACTTTCCTGACATTTCTACAGAATCCAAATATATGTGAATGTGGAATTGCACATGAAAATGCTCTCCTATCACCTTTTAACATTGATTTACGTAATGCAAATCCTAAATTAAAATTTGCATTCATCGATAATACTGCAGGTGCATCTGCAGCTCCTCCTGCAGCTCTCACATCACCTACATTAATGTTTCTACTTTCTGGAAAATCAGTTGTATCCTTTGCAAACATCATTGACGGGCCAGCCGATCTTGAATAATCATCGCTGTATCTAGCAAGACCCAATATCGTTGTGGCGACGTCGACGTCTTTTTGAATTGATTCAATATTTTTTCCGTCAATCATGTACGTAGCGCTGTCAAATAACGCCATAATACCATTATTAACAAAACCAACAATAATATTAGCTCCATATGCTACTGGTGCTGCAGGAGCAGCGTTATTTAAAATTTCACCTTCTACTTCAATAAAAGCCTCAGCGGGTAAGAAATACCTACTTGTATCCTGAACTTGTAGTTCAATTCGTCCACGTTGATCTGGAATTCGTGCGTCATAAGAATAATATTGATAATCACGCACAGACTCATCTTTAAGTACTGGTGCGTCCATGTCAAATGCGGGATCAGATATGCGCTTGAACATCTTTATTATAATTATTATCGT
>JAECUM010023346.1:0-18352 GCA_016617855.1 Megalonaias nervosa
TCTCTCTCTCTCTCTCTCTCTCTCTCTCTCTCTCTCTCTCTCTCTCTCTCTCTATATATATATATATATATATATATATATATATATACATGTGTGTGTGTGTGTGTGTGTGTGTGTGTGTGTGTGTGTGTGTGTGTGCAATAAACTGACGACGAACAGTGCAAAACTATTATCTAACTAGCCTGAGCGCTTTCGACTCTTAATGAGTCTTTTTCAAAGGCATATACAAAACATAGACAAAACAAACAAATAAAACGCAAAAACCGTTGTGTTTGCTAAACTCTACATGGCTGTTTCTACATGAATTAAACCTTTAAATGTATTATGTCTCAACCAGCCTATATCAACTTGTTGTGGATACTAGTACTCTACGGAGATTCGAACCCAGGTTTGCGGGTAAACGGCACCCATCGCCTTGCCTGCACGCACCATATTCCATCACGACTAAGCACGTATCACCAAAAATAATGCGACTGAATAGGTGTTATATGTACTTGTGCGTAGCCGATTCAGTCGCATCATTTTTGGTGATACGAGTTTAGTCGTGATGGAATATGGGCTGGTGCGACTACTATCTCCTTGAAAGATTGACATCCATGACCAAAAAAATCATGAACAAAACCTAGTCTTTAAATTTCTATCGTATGCTTTCCGTCTGAGCGTTAAAGTAATGTGCAATCGATTTTCAGTCTTTGCAAATCAGTGCAAGCAAACGAGAAGGGGAATAAACAGTTAAACTTCCACAAACTTCCTTGACAAAGAAAATTTCTTGTCAGAATATTGCCATAAGCAAATACGTAGCAAATATATCCCATAGCTAAATCAGCGCTGGAAATGATGCTGTGGTCATTGTTATACTACAATATCAATTACCTTCGCCTTCAAGATTAATTATCATGCACAAACAAATGACCTGTTGATTAGAAGCTGCACATATCATCGAACTAAACCATTCGGTCAAAGAAACGCATGGACATTTGGGGTATCACCCAGTGTATTACTGAAGACAGCCTGTGCAGTATCTATACATTTTTAAAAATTATGCCTTTATAAGTTTGTTTTTTTTATTTGTCTTTTTATTTTCTTCCCAGGAAGGCAGCATTTTGTAACGTAGCATAGTCAACTGCCGGTGTAATGAAAAACAGTGGCACAAATCTTTGAAGAAGCATTTTCGAATGCTTGCATAACTTTTGATGAACATTTAAAACAAAGCTTTCAATTCAAAGGCTGTTAGAAATAGTGCACCAAGGTGAGTAGAATAGTGGGGCAGTATAGCGACAATGGGAAAATACATTACGGACCCCCGACCCCACCCCCGGGGCTAGTATAGCGGCACGATTTATAGCGACAGAAAATCACCCTGGGCGAGTATAGCGACAATGGGAATTTAGTATAGCGACTAGCACACTCTGGGCCTACATATTGACAAAAGGAACGGAACAGGTAGGCTGACTTCACGGTACTGGACACTTACAACAATGTAGCAAGTACCGTGACGTCAAGCCCCCTGTGTCATTTCTATATAAACTGTGTAGAGACTGAAACAGACATATACTAATACAAGCCCGAGATTTTTATATAAAGCATTACCTAGACTTGAAATTATGTTGACGGTGTTCATAAATTTGCATAATTATAATAATGCTATATATATTTATAATCAAGGAAAAGACTAACGCCAAAATGGATGTGACTAAAAGTAACGCTAAAATTACGAAATTGTCCCAGAATTTAACGGAGACTGAACATATCCCAGAAGATTAAATTATATTTGTTTAGTCTAAAAGTAGTACTAAGATTACCAAAATGTCCCAAACTCTAGTGGAGACTGAGAAAAACTCCGGAAGATTGTATTCAGATTGCCGTGACTTAAAATATTGCTCTAAATTTAAGAAAAATTTAGCGGACTTGAATGGAAACTGACAACTAGCCAGATGTTTTGGTTGTCAGAAATGGCAAAGACAAATGTAGCACTAAATTCTGAAATTGCACCAGACTTTAGCGGAGACTGAAAATAATCCATAGATAAATTTTAAAAATGTTACCAAGACTTAAAGTAGTACTGAAATTATTTAAACTCATACCGACCTTCGCGGAAACTGAAAAATTGTAAATAGAAAATTAAAATAAGCGATACTATAGCGTCAATGGGAATTAGCATCACAGGACCCTACTTTTTCTACTATAGCGTCAAGATTTATAGCGTCAATGGGAATTCGCATTACGGGACCCTACTTTGTACTATAGCGTCAAGATTTATGGCGTCAAATGGCACACCCTGGGACAGAATAACGTCAATGGGAATTTTGTATGGGAAAATAGGAATAGAACAGGTAGGGTGACGTCACGGTACTGGACACTTGCAACAGAGAATAATGTTTTTGTGAGTTAAACATAAATTATACAACAACTAAAAAATTTTTAGGCAAGAGAGAGTAGACATCTTTTCGAGACATATGAGTGACCCTGAAAGGCGTCGTTTAGTTTTCTACTACTTTCCTCCCTTCTTCTTCTCAACCAGCACCTCATCTTCTACAGTACATTTTTTCTTCTTTTTCTCATCCTTTCATCTATTTATAGCTACAACCTGTGGAAAACCCAAGTCTATATGTATAGTCTCATATTTTTCAGCTTCAATGACGTTACATTACTCAACACTAGGGGAATAATGGCAACAGCTGAACACGAACGCGAATCACATTTTTCATTTAGACCTAGTATCTATTTATAGCTACAACTTGTGGAAAACCCAAGTCTATATTTATAGCCTCAAAATTTCTTGCTTCAGTGACGCCACTGAACTGGCTGACCTGAATACGCAATACTTTGTAAATTCCCATTGGATAAAGCTAAATCTATCTTTATAGCCTCAAAATTTCTAGATTCAGTGACGCCGCTGAACTGGCTGACCTGAATACGAGATACTATAGGTAGGTAGGTGAATTGAATTTAATATGGATCAAGAGAGTTTTATAGGGACAAAGAGCAATACACACACAAAAGAAAGGGAGAAAGAAAAACCAATATCTACTATCCACACCAACGTACGAGAACGCATAAAACACACACGCATTATACAATCCACACCAACGGACGCGAATGCATAAAACACACCATACCTACTATCCACACCAATGGACGCGAATGCATAAAACATACACACAATATTATCCACACCAACGGACGCGAATGCATAAAACACACCATAGCTACTATCCACTCCAACGTACGAGAACGCATAAAACATACACCTATATACTATCCACACCTACGAACTAGAATGCATAAAACACACCATACTTACTATCCACACCAACGGACACGAATGCATAAAACACACACCTATATACTATCCACACCAATGAATGAGAATGCATAAACACACACATATTTACTATCCACACCAACGGACGCGAATGCATAAAACATACACCTATATACTGTCCACACCAAAGGACGCGAATGCATAAAACACACCATACCTTCTATCCACACCAACGAACGATAATGCATAAAACACACCACATATACTATCCACACCAACGGACGCGAACGCATAAAACACATACACATTATCTACTATCCACACAAACGAATGAGAAGAAGAGTTAGAGGGTTACCAAAATCTTTTACGCAACGTAAACTAAGTTCAAGAGGACACTTCTGAACGGTGTGTGATGTGCAAGTTAGTGACTAAACAATTTAGATTTGCCACTGGAGTGCGACCATCTCTTTTCAGAAAGAACATTTATTGCCTCCGACAAATAGAGGTATAAAAACGGACTAACACTCCCAGAAGAACCACTCCCTTCAGGACAGGACAGGACTGTTATCGACATCCCCGAAAGACCATTCCGGGAAGACACTTGTGTGACTCTGCCAAGGAGTGTTGAGATTCTAAGAACATTACACACTGTCCTTACAATTCCACCTCTTGATCACCACAAATGTTGTACAGAGACTTGTTTATATTCCACTATGATAGTTTTCATTTGTCTTATATTCATGTACTTAACCATTTGGCTTTTATGTATTTTTGTCTTTCGTGTTGTTCACCATTAAAGATGACAATAAACGTGTGCTGAAAAAAGTATTAAAACTCTTACCTTTTCTGTCCTCGTGTCAAAAGTGACATTTCTTACACTACTATGGCTACCTCTACTGTCTCTGCTCCCTCTTCCTCCACCGTCAAAGTCATTGACGAACACGTGGATAGGACTAGTTAGGAGGCCTTGTGTCTTCGCCATCCCCTTAACATGCTCATTGCCGGACCTAGCGGTTCAGGCAAAACCGAATTTGTCAAACGTTTGATCGAACATAAACATCATTTGATCGATCATCCACCTCAACTAATCGTGTGGTGTTACAAAGAGTGGCAATCGGCGTACAGCCCTCTGCGAGAAGGTCAAGGCGATTCCATCGTCTTTCTGGAAGGCATTCCTGGCGAAGACGACGGGATTGTGTCTGACCCTAGTCAAACCCATGTGGTTATTTTTGACGACATGTTAGGAGAAGACGAAGAAGAAATTAAACTCTGGTTTACGCGCAAAGGGCATCATCGTAATGCCAGTGTCATATACATCACCCAAAATTTGTTTCAACAAAGTAAAGCCCATCGCACCATCAGTCTCAATGCTCATTACGTGGTGTTGTTTAAAAGCCCTAGAGATAAATCGCAAGTGCAAGTCTTAGCCAAACAGTTAGGAACACCTTGGTTGACTCATGCGTACGAAGATGCCATTCAAACCCCACACGCTTATTTACTCGTAGATTTAAAACCCACCACTCCCGATTATTTGCGATTTCATACCCATCTGTTTCACCACTGGTGCCAAGACGGAGGGCCTGTCGTGCACACGTCCCTTCGTCGACTTAACAACAATCACAATCACCAAAAAGAGTTTATAAAATCCTCGGTCACTTTGGCTCTGTGTCACACATCGTCAACATGACGTCCCTTCAGTTTCATCTTCCCATCAAATTGATTCGTGCCTTGTACGGTATCAGTCGCGAAAAAAATCCACAAATACGTGCTCGTGTCTTAGAAGCTAGTCTCAAAGAAGTCTTACGATGGTTTACGGTGACAGCACGTAATTACTGCAAGGCATCATTCAGATTCCACATCAAACCAAACGTTGTTTTTTTTTTTTTTGAGAGAAACAAAGTCGCCTTGACGCAGCTAGCCAATCTTCGCATTGACACTCAAACCAAAAAGCAAATCATTTTGAAACCTGGAGGAAGCGGTTCTCTAGGAGGTGTCATCATTCGTTCCCTCATAAAACGGGATCCCAATGCTCCCAAAGTTCTGCCCAAGAAAAAAGCCACGCCCAAACGAACCCAGAAGAAAAAGAAAAAGAGCAACGGTGTCAAGGCCAGGTCACAGCCTCAGAAAAAGAAAAAGAAAAGTCCACAGAAAACAGCTTCTACTCGCAAGAGAGCGTCTCCAAAAACTTCTCCTCCAGCGGTGACACCCTCTTCCTCTCTAGCGGCAGTGGCCGATGCTCACAAAGTACCTGCCCCCAAAATCAAAGGCCAAGACAGAACGGGTGTGTTACAGAGTTTACTGGATTTGTCCAAGCAAAAACTGTCCCGATTGAGTCCGTTGTGAACTCCTCCAAGACGTGTGATGCCTGTCATCAAGTTGATACGACGTAAAGACAATCAGTGGCGACGCGTTCCAGTATAAAAAGACCTGAGGCCAACGATAGGTTTAGTGTTGTTGTGCTCCTGAACGCCCAAAGATGGCCCCACCAAGAAGTGCACACCGTCACCATCGTCGTTCTTCTGTCCAGAAAGGAAATGGAAAACGAAAAAGACAGTTTAGTCATCCAAAAAACACTTAGTCAAACATCGACGTCACCCCCAGAAAAGGCACACTCGTTGAAAGAAAAGAAGTCACCAAAGAGGAGGATAGTTGCCTAGTCTTTTATTATCACACATGATCAAAACTCTTAAATCTATTTAAATTTATGACCACTAGCCAAAATAAGATAAAAGGACGCATGTGAAGCCATGGACTTTAGTGTATGTTGTGTACCAAAAGATGTCTCCTCATCGTCGTTCTAATGTCCCGAAAGGAAAAACAAAAGGACAGTTTCGTCATCCGAAAAAACGCTTAGCCAAACATAGACGTCACTCCCAGAAAAGACACACTCGTCCAAAGAAAAAGAGGAGTCACCAAAGAGGAGGATTCTTTGGTGATTTTGGAAAATACATCGTCACCTTTATGACGAAGCGATAGTCCCCAAAAAGGGATAAAAGACCGTGTGACAAGTCGTCGATGTTAGTGTATTTCTTTTGCTGTGTGCCACGGAACCAACGAACCAACCGAGAAAAATGTCACCCAAAATAAGACATTCCTCTTCAACCCCCAAAGGAAATAAAGGAGAGCACTGCTACCTAGTTTAGCCAAACATTGGGAGATGTTGTCCGTCCTGTCCAAACCTCCTCCACCCATGCGAAAAAAAACCTCATTCAAACTGCCTCCAAAGACGTCATCGATACCGTGTGCGAATGTTGTCTGAATGTCTTGAAAGGAACGATACCTTTGTCTAAACAGCAGAAAGAATGCTCAGCCAAACATCGGCACGTTCTTCGCCAAATGGTCCAAAAGAAAATACCCATTGGTCAAAGGAAAAAGATGTTGGTGCAACGCGGAGGAATTTTGCCCTTTTAACCCATGTTATTGAAAGGAGTAATGGGCACAATAGGAGGACCTTTACTGAAAGGAGAAATGGGAACAATAGGAGGACCCTTGCTGAAAGGACTATTGGGAAACATCCTGGGAGGATGAAGATGAAAAGGTCCAAGAAGATAAAAGGGATCTTTGGAGTCAAAAGATCTCAGACGTGATCCTTGAAATCCGATGGAAGGACTAAAACTGGCTTTAGTGCCTTACAAACGATGGATGGAATACCATCGTTGGCAAGAACAACGAACCCCGCATTTACCTCCCAATCCTCATTTGACCGAAATGTCCCAGTAAAAACACGAATTCTATCCTTGATGGATCGCAGCGATTTGTCAGAAACGGAAAAATTGCAACGGTACGGTCAATTGTTGCAGAGACTGCAACTCTTTCACCAGAAAGTTTTAGACGAAACAGCTCTACTCACTCTGAAAGATTTTAAGGCCGTGATGAAAAGTTCACCTCCACCACCACCACAACCACTACTACTCCCAGTGGTCAAGACAGATGCAGCCCCACGGTTGCCTGAGGATGAAGAGATAATAGAAGCCTTTCAAACACCGTCAGCAGCTCCCATCCCTAGTAAGATTGCAGCGTCCTTGTTGACCCCTTCTCCTGCACCGCAACGAGAAGAACTTAAAGCTAGGGCTAAAAAGATGATGTCCACTCCACCGTCGACAGAAGTGAAAAAGAAATAAGGGAAAGCAGAAGTGAAAAAGAAAAGAAAACCAAAGCCATTCCATTACCACCACCACCACCACCACTACCACCAAAACTACCTTCGACTTCTACTCCTGTGGCGCATCGGACACGTAAAGCCGTTTCTAAACCACTTCAGAGTACCATCAGCAAAGAGTGGATCACTTATTAAAAAAAAAAATGGAGAAGGTGTTAGCCAGCATTTACTACGATCCATCCCATCCTGCAGGTTACGGAGGAGTTCAGAAATTGTATAGTGCTGCCAAAACGCGACTGAAAAGTGTTCGTTTACCTCAAGTGCAACGCTGGTTACAAGAACAAGCCACGTACACCTTACACAAACCCATTCGACGAATATTTTCTAGAACTCGCACCCGAGTGGAAGGCATCGATCATCAATGGCAAGCCGATTTAGCAGATGTCTCTCATTTGGCCACCTACAATCGTGGTTACAAATATTTATTTTGTGTCATCGACGTCTTTTCCAAATTTGCTTGGGTCGTGCCATTGACTTCCAAAACGAGCAGTGAGTTAGTGCAAGACATCCAACTAGTGTTGAAACAAAGTGGGCGTCACCATCTTCGATGGCAAACTGACAATGGCACCGAATTTCTGAACCAAGCTTTCCAAAAAGAATTGAAGAAACGTGACATACATTTTTTCACCACCGAGAATACCGAAACCAAAGCCAGCATCATGGAACGTTTTCAACGTACCTTGAAAGAACGCATGTGGAAATATTTTACGCATCAATACACTCTCAAGTACATCGACGTCTTGCCACACCTCGTCCAATCGTACAATCAATCTTACCATCGGAGCATCGGATGTGCCCCCCAAGTAGTGACTCCCGACAACGAAGTCACCGTCTTCGAGCGTCTGTTTGGTACGTCCCCGACAGTGACTGTCCCAAAGAAAGGTGGAGTGTTGGCTTCAGGAGATTGGGTACGCATTGGCAAAACCAAAAGCACTTTCGACAAAGTTTACTTACCCAACTGGACTACCGAATTATTTCGTGTCACCGAACGTGTGCGTGGCCGTCATCCTCCCGTCTATAAATTGGAAGACATGAACGGGGAAGTGCTAAAAGGAACATTTTACTTGCCCGAGTTACAACGTGTGACCAAACAAGAAGACCACGTGTACGAGATCGAAAGCATTCTCGATCGAAGAACCCGAAAAGTGGGAAAACGACGTGTCAAAGAAGTCAAAGTACGTTGGAAAGGATATCCTCCCAGTTTTGACTCTTGGATCGACGCTTCGCAACTCACTGACTATAAAAAGAAGTAATCATCATGCCCTTCAACACAGCCTCAGCTACTGCAGTGACCACTCCTTCGCCCAGTTCTTCTCTGCAAGATCTACAAAAGTAACCCCTGTGGGTGTGGTGTGGAGAACGTGTGTCTAAAACGCAAATCGTCTTTTTCTGCCAAATCTTTGTGGTGTATTGTGTCATCGGTGCTGCCATTGCCAATTTGAGTTTGCAACAAGGAGACAAACAATTCTGGACCATTTTCCTTAGCTGTTGCATTGGTTACCTTCTTCCCAATCCGTCTCTGAAATATTCCTCCAACGGAAACAACCACGGGAGTCTTGTGTCCAACGTTAGTGCCCCTTCCAACAGTCACCCTAACCATCCTCTTTTAGACACTCCTCTGACTTCCAGTGACTCCTCGGACACTAGAACTCTGGAATTATGAACAACCAATTTTACTTAACGTTACTTAGTGACAGTTCCATGGAGGTCTTTTCCAATAAGACCTTATGCTGTTACATGGCCAAATTACCTCAGGCCATCCAATTGGATCACGAAGCCCATTGGGAAGTGGCTTTAGTGGAAATGATTCACCCAACACAAATCAAAAACATCGTCGAAAATCAAACCACTTTTACGGTAGAAGTTTACGACGAACAAGTGCAACAACACTTGGAGGAGCGTAGCAGTGTAGCTGACTCTATGAAATCACAAGACCCCAAAACTAAACGATTCACCTATCTGTTGACCATTCCTGCAGGTTATTATTTTAGTGGTCAACATTTGGTGAACACTATTTCTACCAAATTCAATACCGTGTTTGCCAAAGCCTTGGAGAGAACCAGAAAAAAGTATCACTCTCGAGTACTACAAAATAGCTCGTCGTCTATTGATTAAATTTTCAGAGGACAAAGTATTGGCCATTACATTTTGTCCTGAATTGTATGATATTTTAGGTGGAGACACCAAGTTGATCAAGATGAAAAACGAAATACCAGCCATTACTGGTAACTTGGATTTTGCGAAATATTTTAGATTCCCTGTAGAAAAGAACCAAGGACTGAATTTGATTTTTGTGTACTCCGATGTGGCGGAGTACAACGTGGTGGGACACACCTCCGTACCGTTACTGAGTGTCATTCCTTTCAAAGTGGAGTATGCCACGAACGCTGACGAGGAAGGTGGAAACACCTATCATGTTCACCGCGAATTTGTACATCCCCACTATTTGCCCGTCAGTAAGTCTTATTTCGACACTGTCAACATTACTACAAAAGGAGATCTGGGACAAAATATTCCATTCACCAAAGGGAAAGTCACCGTGAAACTCCATTTTCGAGAACGATAACTCTAACTTTTTGTCAGTCATGTATCCTGTGTACCAAGGAGTCGCTCGACAGCAAGGACATGGTTTCGGTGATATGCTCAAATCGGCCTTTCGTACAGTGGTTCCCGTTTTGAAACCGATGGTGACACGGGGATTGCACACCTTGAAAGATGCCGCTTTGACGCAAGGTAAAGGATTTCTCCAAAATGTCATCATTGACAAACAAAACCCCAAAGAAGCTTTCTTGAGAGCAGGCAAAAATGTCTTGCTTCAAAAGGGTAAAGACATTTTGGGCCGACGAGAAACTCCTATAAATGCCCTGGGCGATGCCGAGTCAGACATTCCTGCTTCCCTGACGCCACAGCAAGGACAAGGCAGAAAAAGACGACGAAAACACCCCTTGAGACGACTTCACACCCCTAGAGCTAGAAAGACTAAGAAAAGAAAAACTGTCCGAGAGTTAGACGTTTTTGATTATTAGATCAGAGAAAATGATGCAGCAAGAGTCTTGTGCTTGTTCCAAGTCGGAACTGGATCTGTTTGCCATGCCACCCACCATGATGACAATGCAAGAATCCCAATGGGTCGAATTTCATCCCGTCTCCTCTTTGACGGATTCAGCTCCCATCGAGTTTGAAATCAAAGGACAGCCCGAAGATTACATCGATCTAAGTAGCAGTTACTTGTAACTGAAACTCAAAGTGATCAAAACAGACAATACCAATCCGGGAGACGATGCCAGAGTAGCTTCCGCCAAAAATTTCATACATTCCTTGTTCAGCGAAGTAGATTTGTATTTGAATAACAAACTGGTCAGCAGTAGCATGGATACTTACCCTTACCGAGCGTACCTGGAAAATCTCTTGACGTACGGAAAAGAAGCCAAGAACACTCATCTGGATACTTGCGTAGTTTGGAAACCTGACATCGCAGGTGAGAACAGGTTTAACGATACAGCCTTAACAGCCGATGACGATCCTCACAATGTGGCCTTTAACGACCGTCGAAAGAAAATCCTGCAAGGTCGTAATTTGGAACTGATGGATCGCTTGCATTTGGACATGTGGTTGCAATACAAGTATTTGCTGAACGGAGTGTATATTCACCTGAGACTCAATCGCAGCAGTGTCGCTTTCCATTTGATGGCTTATGACAACGAATACAAAACCATCATCCAATAAGGCAGACTTTACGTGCGTCACGTAGAAGTATTACCTAAAGCGGGAAACGACATCAGTCACATATTGAGCAGATCGACCGCCAAGTATCCGATACGACGTGTAGAAGTGAAAACAGTCACCATTGCTGCTGAACTCCAATCCAAGATCGAAGATCATCTGTTCCAAGGACAGTTACCCAAACATGTAATCGTTGGCATCTTCAGTAATGCAGCCCTCAACGGAGCCCACGATCAAAATCCTTTCCAGTTTAAGCACTACAGAGTGTCCAAGATCGAAGTCAGTCGCAATGGCAAGACCTTGTGTACCAGACCCTTCGATCCTAACTTTGCCCAGAAAAATTACTTGAGATCGTACTTGTCCCTGTACGAAGCTACCGGACAGCTTGGAACCAATACCAGTCACGGTATTTCGTACGAAGATTATGTAGGAGGTTACACTTTGTGGGCCTTTGATTTCACTCCAGACCAAGGCAGCGACGAGGGACATTTCCACCATATAAAATCCGGTCAACTGCGTGTAGAACTTCAGTTTGCAGAAGCTCTCACCGAGACGATCAACGTCATCTTGTATGCCGAATTCGATAATACCATAGAAATCAACAGTTTGAGAGAAGTCATTCTAGACTATTAGAAACTATGGAAGACTCCTATCCCTCACTGAACAGTAGAGAATCTTTGGAAATGGAATGGGAGGATAGCGTGAAAACAGAACCCCAAGACCAAGACGAAGAGGACGAGGTAGTAGTCAAGTCAAGATGGCCAGAACAAGAACAACATTTAGTGTCCTGTTTTGCTAAACACCTGGCGGATACAATTACGGAATTGACCAAGAAATATTGTTATGGATGTCAAAACGATCATCCCAGTCAAATTCAACACGATAAATGTATGATGATGAGTCAAGAAGAAAAATTGGACGAGTATCTGGACGACGCTTGGAGTCTCATCTCGGACGAAGCAGTGTTGCATGAGTGGTATGAAGGCTTGCGTGAACATTCCTGCCCTCCATTGACTACTCTAGAGATCGATCGCATCGAATCTCATAGCCCAGAGTGCGGAGACAAGGCGAAGAAACGGCTACTTGACAGAGCGTTTCAAACAAAAAGTCAGAATTGAATTGATGACTTATCATTACCTGTGGAAAAAAAAAATCAACACAACAAAAAAATGGATACCTGGGAACTTTATTACCTTTTAAACAACAGTTCGTATACTGCTTCTTGGAATCCTGTCGTGTGCGCTAAAGATGAACTACCTCATCGCAAACATCAAGACCATCAAGCTTATGTCGTCAACACGGACGACAGTCATCTCCCAGGAACTCACTGGGTTGCCGTCTATTTCCCTCAGGAGGATTGTGTGGAGTATTTTGATTCGTATGGATTACCCCTTTGGAAGACGACATCATTGACTTTATGAGAAGAAATGCCCAGACGACACGATTCAATAACGTGAAATTACAAGGCACAGATTCCATGGTGTATGGACAATATTGTGTGTATTTTCTTCATCAACGCAGCCTTGGATATCCTTTAGAACATTTAGTGACTTATTTAGATGGTAACTCTTCTAGAAACGATGAGACAGTAGATCGATGGTTTTGTGACCATTATGGCTATCTTTTGTCTTTAGCTAGGAAACGTAGTGTACATCAATGGCCTCATGACTTCCATCAATGGAAATCTCACATGATTTCACAACGTTGTCAACCTTGTAAAAAATAATTTGTTTGATGTTATTGTTACTTGTTAGTGGCTAGTTGTTGGTTGAATAAAAAATGTTGTGTTTTGAAAAAAAAATATGTCTGTCGTTTGTTTTCAAAAAGCATTGTGAATATATGCTCTTTGACTTTCTATCCCTCACCATGACATTTGCAATCATAACGTTCCGACACTAAAACCGAGTAGGGATGTTTTCTATCGCGTCCGTGTTTGAACCATGTAAAGCGTGTTGGTCTCCAGTCTGGTCATCCACTGTTGACTCGTCAACCTATGGACATGCCTTCCAGACTAGCCAAGCTGAACGAAGCTTACGTCAATTTACATCGTGTCAGCCTAAACCTGATACCTAAGCCTGAAGAAATAGAGAATGTCACGATGTTAGCCATAGCCCAAGACCTGATAGAAGAGGTCTTCAGAGAGGAAATAAAGAAAGAACAAGAAGAGTTTACAGAGAAGTACAGACTTCAGAAGCAGAGAGAACAGCAACAACAACAGTAGCAACAGCAGCAGCAGCAAGAACCAGACAGAGGTGTTGTCGACTGCCGTGTGGACACCAAAGAGTTCTCCTTCTCTTTCCGCAGACGAAGGCCGTATCGTATAGGAAAGCCTGCTGCCAGACGGGGACGCAATCTTAGACAGTGAAAAAAGATTGCCATCACTCCCCGTCAACAAAAAACAGCCCTTTTCAGGGCTACCCCTATACTCTCGAAAAGGCATACTAATTCAATTTGCCAAAACAAATTTGTGTTTGTGTCTTTAAAAAATAAATAGAAGTGTGTCTATAAGTACTTCGTTTCTTTTGTCAGTAAAAATCCACCCTTTGTTTTCTCTGTCTTGTCAAATCGTGCATGTGTGTGTTTGTAAGTAAAAAGTAAAATAGTCAACGTGAGTGTTTCTTTAAGGTCCGTGCGTTTGATGTTTTGTTTTTGGTTATGGTAAGTTTTGGTGCCAGGGGATGTTTTCCTTCACGTTCGTGCTCCAGGAATATAAAGCAGAGCACTCGTCAGTCTGGCTACCATTGTTGACTGGTCAACTTAAACAGAAGATGAGCAGACTACAAAATCTGTTGGACCTCCAGATGCATCTGGAAAATTCCAGGCGTCTCCTGGATGAGCTAGCTATGGAGGCGGCACAGGAGGAAGCCAGGTTAAAAGAAGAGGAGGAAAAAAAGAAGAAGGAAGAAGAAGAAGAAAAAAAGAAGAGAGGGGTCCTGCCTTACCTCATGATAAGACTTGTCTGTGAGGTCAAACCTGAGGTGAAGATGCCTACACAACCACTACCAACACCGCAGCCACTACCAGTACCACAACGACCGAGAGCCGCTGTCCCTCAAATTGAAAATTGGGAGGTGGAGCTTTGGAGGAATTAGGGAGACAGCGGCAAGAATGGGAGCCGCAGCAACATCATACCCGGCTACAAAACAGAAGAAGACAGAGGGCAGTCTTCAGAATCCCAGAAACTGAAGATTGGGGATCTGAAGCCAGTCAACTTCCCTCTGCGCTCCCAAGAACAAACATCAATTGGGAGCAGGACTGGAGCCGACGTTGCGAGTGTGATGCTCGCCCAGGGAGATGTCACCATTAGTCAGGTGTATTTGAAGTTTTTAAAAAAAACAGCCCTTCTCAGGGCTACCAAATCTCTAGAAAAGAGAGACTATTCAAGTTGCCAATTTGTGTGAATGTAGAGTAGTATGACTATAAACACTCATTCCTTTACTGTTCTGTGTGTGTGTGTGTGTGTGTGTGTGTGTGTGTGTGTGTGTGTGTGTGTGTGTGTGTGTGTGTGTGTGTGTGTGTGTGTTTGCATTCGCGTCCGTTGGTGTGGATAGTATAATGTGTGTGTTTTATGCATTCTCGTCCGTTGATGTGGATTGTAAATAGGTGTGTGTTTTATGCATTCTCGTTCGTTGGTGTGGATAGTAAGTATGGTGTGTTTCATGCATTCTCGTGCGTTGGTGTGGATAATATATAGGTGTATGTTTTGTGCGTTCTCGTCCGTTAGTGTGGATAGTAGGTATGGTGTGTTTTATGCATTCGCGTCCGTTGGTGTGGATAGTATATAGGTGTATGTTTTATGCATTCTCGTCCGTTGGTGTGGATAGTAAATAGGTGTGTGTTTTATGCATTCTCATTCATTGGTGTGGATTGTATATAGGTGTGTGTTTTGTGCATTCTGGTCCGTTGGTGTGGATAGTAAATAGGTGTGTGTTTTATGTATTCGCGTCCTTTGGTGTGGATAGTATAGTGTGTACGTTTTATGCATTCGCGTTTGTTGGTGTGGATAGTAAATAGGTGTGTGTTTTATGCATTCTCATTCATTGGTGGGGATAGTATATAGGTGTATGTTTTATGCATTCTCGTACGTTGGTGTGGATAGTAAATAGGTGTGTGTTTTATGCATTCGTGTCCGTTGGTGTGGAGAGTAGGTATGGTGTGTTTTATGCATTCGCGTCCGTTGGTGTGGATAGTATAATGTGTGTATGTTTTATGCGTTCTCGTCCATTGGTGTGGATAGTATATAGGTGTATGTTTATGCGTTCTCGTCCGTTTGTGTGGATAGTAGATATTGGTTTTTCTTTCTCCCTTTCTTTTGTGTGTGTATTGCTCTTTGTCCCTATAAAACTCCCTTGATCCATATTAAATTCAATTCACCTACCTACCTACCTACCTACAGTATCGCGTATTCAGGTCAGCCAGTTCAGTGACGTCACTGAAGCTAGAAATTTTGAGGCTATAAATATAGGCTTGGCTTTTCCACAGGTTTTAGCTATAAATAGATACTAGGTCTAAATGAAAAATGTGATTCGCGTTCGTGTTCGGCTGTTGCCATTATTGCCCTAGTGTTGAGTAAAGTGACGTCACTGAAGCTGAAAAGTTTGTCCGTAATGTATTTTCCCATTGTCGCTATACTGTCCCACTACACTACTAAGGTGCATTCTATAGGTTTCAGCAATTTTTTTATATCTCCAGTGTTACCATCGCGACAACAACAGTCCATTGTATCAGTATTTAGATATATGTTAACATTTAACGGATGTAGACGCTTGGTGTACGTCATGTTCAAGAATTGCTAAAGACCTCCAGGTCAGTATTAATAGGGAGCATTGAACTTCACAAAGGAAGTTAATCTGCCGTTTGTTTGTTTTTTATTGTTTGCTTTTTCTTTGTTGTTTTGGTTTGTGTGCTGGAGTTGCTATTTTACAAACTGTTCAGTCTAATCTCCAAGGCACGTGTCAACGTTAATCTCATCCCAACTTCACAAGTAGAGTGTGGTACACGGACAAGTGTTTGTCCAACCTATTAGGTTTTTTGATATAATATAAATATGAAATGCATATTGGCAAACCTGTAAAACTAGCGACATTTTTGTTGAATTTTCGTGCAATTCTCACGTGCAATTTTCGCAACATTTTAAAATTCATTCCATAAATAGCAGTACATTTTGTCTGGGAGAAATTTTTGTATTTAAAAAAATAAATACCTATAATAATTAGTGAGGGGGGACATTCTCAGAAAATAACAAAAATAAAAGAAGTTCACAGACAAATCTTAACTGTAATATTTTGCTTAAACTTTATTTGTTTTGCAACAGATGAGGAAAAAGAAGGATAAGGGGAGAGGAAGAATGGATCTGCATTAAAACAAAAATCATCGATTCATTTCCCACCAATCAATATGATTGTAACTATCGTCGTTAGCAAATGTTTTTTTATACACTGCTTTTGATACTTGTTTGCAATAGATATACATGTCTAGTATTTATTCTTCTTTACACGTCATGACACTATACAAATACCGCATCTCCAACACCACAAGAATTATTATCATTGAATAGACGAGTACACTAACACGAGACGCTGATAGGTGATAATGGATACTTTATGCCTCACTGTTATCATCAGTTGAACCATGGTGTGGAGTGTATTTGATATGGATCAGCCGAGTTTCAAACAGTACCTAATGATACAACTGAACAAGAGTCCGACAAGAAACATTACAAAATTATGATGAAGAGAGTTTGCATACATTTTCAGGATCTTCTAAGACCACAAAAAAAAATCCAATAAAAAAGCAGAGTAGAAAATGTAATAGTAATGATGTTGGTAGCAATGTAGTAGTAGTATAGTAGTAGTGGTTGCTATAGCTATAGAAGTAAATCGTAGTTATAGCAGCTGAAGTGAGTTTATTAGCAGTAGCAGTATCAGTACTAGTGGTAGAAGTAGTGGCAGTAGTAACACGTCTAGCAATGTGTATTGGAGGAGGTGGACAGAAAGTTACCTTGCATTAAAACTGTTCCTTGGATAGGCCGGTAACATTTAAAAAAATGCTGTGTATCCAGTTCCACGGCGATTCCTTTAGAAAACTTTGTCGATCATTGCATATGACACATACGCCTTTTTGTTATATATTATACATGTGGACATGCCCTTAATCATGTGACTACAAGAAATTTTGTCAACGTGTTTGCGCCTCGTGAGGTCTTGTACTTTGTAGCGTAGGGGTTAAATTGCGGGCACTAACGGTATCGACTATTATACCGGTCAGTATTGTTATTGAAACTGTAGAGCTATAGTAGCATTATGTATGTATGTATCTATGTATGTATGTATGTGTGTGTGTGTGTGTATTTATGTATGTATGTATTTATGTATGTATGTATGTATGTATGTATGTATGTATGTATGTATGCATGCATGCGTGTGTGTGTGTATGTATGTATGTATGTATGTATGTATGTATGCATGTGTATGTATGTATGTATGTATGTAGGTATGTATGTAGGTATGTATGTATGGATGTATATTTATGTATGTATGTATGTATGTTTGCATGCATGCATGGATATAGGATGTATGTATGTATGTATGTATGTATGTATTTGTGTATTTGCGTACGTATGTATGCATGTATGTATGTATGTGTGTGTATGTATGTATCTATGTATCTATGTATATGTAAGCATGTATGTATGTATGTATGTATGTATGTATGTAAATGCATTTCAGCACAATCGTGGCCATGTTCACGATTCAGAAGGAATGTATGGGTCAGTACATTTTAGGGAATACCTAAGAAAAAATTCCAACAAAACCAATGGACATTTCCAAATTGTGCGTTAACATTGTGTCATCTTTATATGCTAAACAATTAAAATGACTATTGAAAATCCTAGAAAATAAAGCAAAATATCTTTCCGTCAATCAGCCATTAAGAAACCTTTTCTACTAAAGGCTAAACCCGAACACTATATGCATTTTGCGTCATACATCTTTGATGCAGCAACAACAACAACAATAACAACAATAATAATAATAATAATAATAATAATAATAATAATAATAATAATAATAATAATAAAGTAGTCAAAATGCTTTGATAACGTAAATATTATCGGTTGCGCTCCTCAATGATTGTGTACTCGAGTATATAGTCTTGAAATATTGTTAGATCTGTTCATCTAGATGGAAGAGAGAGAGAGAGAG
>JAECUM010023348.1:0-88704 GCA_016617855.1 Megalonaias nervosa
ATTTTACATTTAATACAAACATAACATTTATAGCATATGAATTTCATTAAAAATAGCATATGACATATATCAGAAAATATAACAATACTTACCAAAATAAATAGCAACAGATAGCTGCAGAAATGAATTTTCTTTAGCAGGATGTCAAAACAGAAACAGTTTGCAGAAGATGAACTTCAATCAGTTATATCTCCTATAAAGAATTCTAATGATGGAAGTTATGGATGTTTCTTATAATACGGTCCCATGTAAAGGGAAAGCATTACCATGCAGGAAAGAATAAGAAACAATTCCTTAGTTAAATTATTTTCTGCAGTAAATTAAAGGCATGGTGTGAGGGTGGGGTATTCTTTTTAGAACAATATTTTGGGTCATGTTTCCCAGTAAAAGCAAGTTCAGTATCACAAAGTTTCAATATTAATTAGACTGCCCTTTTGGTACAGATCATATTTTAGCTATCTGAGGCTGTGATTCGACATTTATGTGGTTTGAATGGATTATACTATTTCAATGTGGTTTGACAATGATGATAATAAATGTAGAAAGATCGAATTAATTTGAATTTTTTAAAGCTGTTAATTCTCCATGGCAGTAAGTAGTGTAGTTGAATACTATAAGGTCAATGGGAAAATACATTACGACACCCTACTTTGTGCTATACGGACACGATTTATACGGACAAAATATCACCCTGGGACGCTATACGGACGATGGAAATTTGACCAGGTAGGATGATGTCACGGTACTGGACACTTGCAATAATGTAGCAAGTACCGTGACGTCATGCCACCTGTTTCATTTCTATAGAAAGTTTTATGCATTCGCGTTCGTGTCAGTGAATTGTATAGTATGTTTTACGCATTCGCCATCATGTCAGTGGATAGCATAGCATGTTTTATGTATTCGCGTCCGTTTCCATAGATTGATGAACATCAATCTATCCTACCCAAATTACACAACCGACTAAAATATATTTTAGGTAAGAGAATAATGTTTTTCGAAGTTAAACATAAATTATACAATCGAATAAATATTTTACGCACGAAAGAATAAATCTTTTCGAGGCACGTGAAAGTGGCCCTGAAAAGAGTCGTTGTTTATTATGTTAACTCCTTTCCGTTAACATAGAGGGTATCGTATAGGTCTCCTTCTCTTCCTCAAACTTTGTCTAACCTCTGGTCCGTAGATGAGAGTCCTCTTCAGACAGACTTGTCTTTCCAGATAGGTCCTTCTTT
This sequence comes from Megalonaias nervosa, assembly GCA_016617855.1. NCBI lineage: Eukaryota > Metazoa > Mollusca > Bivalvia > Unionida > Unionidae > Megalonaias > Megalonaias nervosa. The sequence continues at coordinate 1,236 of JAECUM010023348.1, forward strand.
TCCAAACAGTCGTATTTGTAATCCGGATGATGGTCCATGATGATTTAACATACGTGGGTAAGTCCGTACGGAAAAACAACGACGATACAAAGTAGAGGCTTCAACGTTTGTCCACATCTTTCTGATGAGAACAGGTGAAGGGAATGAAGTGAACCGCGTTTATTTATAGTGGAAGAGCGGATCGAAACGAATTGAGATTGTTCACCAATCCCAACAAGCGTTACAAAATTCAGTCACTTCGCGGAGTCTGTCTTCCAATCCGAAGAGAGCCACCTGTGACGTCACATTCCATATATAGGTGCGCTAGCGTCTGTGCGCAGTGAATCAATGCGACATTGTTTTGTTAAACATGACTGAAACTAAGAAGACAGTGAATTGGGGTGCACCGGCTTTGGAGACAAGAAGCGATGGCATAGCAGTGGCTACCAAAGTCAAAACAGGACTACTATCAGAAGAGGTTGATTTCAATTGGGATTTAGCGGATTTTCTCTCTTCTTCGCAAGAATTTGTTCCGGTACCAGCACCATCGCCACCTTCTCCTTCTTTAACACACGTCGAGGATTTTAAACAGAAACAGCAAGAAGAATTGGAGTAATTTTCACAACAGCAGAAAGTGACAGAACAAGCATTTCTCCTTGAACAGCAACAACAAGAAGAAGAGGTAAGAAGGAAATGATAGGTAGAAGAAGAAGCAGTAGAGAAGAAACAAAGTCTAGGAGAGAAGGAGAACAGTGAAAGTCAAACGGTAATGGTACTCTTGGACATTTTGGCAGAGTTAAGAAGTCTGAAACAAATGTATTAGACTTCTTTATTACGACCCAAGACAAAACGATCTTCCCGAGCCAAACAGTTCAACCCTTCTTACTACACCGGAGATACCACCCCTAGTGATTTCTACTAAATCATCGACGGGAGGAAGTCCACAAGTAGGCCTTGGCCGTGGCAAAGGCTTAAGGCAGTTAAAGCTGATTGCTTCTGGTTCCTGAGTTTGTTTTTGTTCTAAGAAAAAAGCAAAATATAAAAATAAAAGAAATAAAAAAATCACCCAAAGATCCTTTTCAGGGCCACTAATTTCTTTCGAAAAGAGATATTATTCAGTTTGCCAAAATCAATTAAAACTCAAAATCCCTTTTTTTACCCCATAATAGACGTGTTGTGAGTGCGTGAGTGTAGACCCTTATTCTAAAAAATCAAAACCAGGAGACACGTACCTCTTTTCAGTCTGGTCTATTCTGGTACAAATATTTACAATCCAATTCACAACACAACACAACACTTTTTTTTAAAAAAAAGTTCATAGACTTCTCTTTCTTTTTTCTTTCACTCTCTGTGTTTTTGTTTTTTTTAAAATGTCTTCAATTTCACAGTTTTTCCTCCTCTTCTTCCTGACTTTTTTCTCGTCTTCTTTTCTTTTATGTCTTCTCTTTCTGAACGTGTCGGGGTTCTTCTTTTGCCGAGGGTACCTCTTCTGCTTCCTCCTCCTGCTCCTGTTGTTTCTTAGGGCAGTCTGAAGACCAATGTTCTTTCTCTTGACAATGATAACAGGTATCTTGACTTTTGTCTCTTTTGACACCGGTCTTGCTTTTTTGACGATCTGCACATTCTCTAGCCCAATGCCCTTTCTTCTGACAGATATAGCAAGTATCTTGACTTTTATCTTGAAAGGAGGGGGAGTAATTCGTCGGCTTGTCTGAAGAAAACTTTCTTATGACACCTCGCAAAGATCTAATCAGAAGTTCGATTTGTGTGGGTTCTTCCATCGTGCTGGTCGGCTTGATAGCGAAATGAATACTGAGAGGGAAGGCTCCAGCCCTTTATATATACACTGAGCCTGACATGGATATATAGGAGTCCATGGCGTTTCAAATGTTGTCATTTGACTTTTTGCAGTCAAGATGAAACGATCACATCATTTCATAAAGAAAGGAGAAGAAAGCAAGAAGAAGATTTATCGCCTAGCACAGTAGCTTAAGTCTTGGCTCAAATTCATACCAGCGATTTTGAAGATGAGATGAGTGAGCCAGAATCTAGGCCCAGAGAGTCTACACCAAGTCAAAGTCCATCACCAACAGTAAACCCTGAAAAGTACTGCCATATTCGAGAGACGGACAAACGCTCCTCTAGAAGCTTTAGAACCACAGCCTAAACATATACGTTGAAGTTTAAAGATTTCATGTCCGACGTACCACTGGAGAAAGCAGATGGATTCATCACCAATGTGTGGTATTCTTTGTTAACCACACTGAAACAGCAATGTTAAGCCAAAGAAGACGATCGCTTGAGACTTTCCATTCATCACGACAGTTTGAAGTCCCCGTTTGGATCGAGTTTAGCACTCCGGCAGAATTGACACCTTCCAAAGTCATGGACAAGATTCAACACGTGCAACAATCTAACGACAAGTTTCACATCACCGATGTAAAAGCGGCAGTGTTCATGACCCACGTGCTTCTTCCCCAAGGGACAGGACGCAAAAAGGTGTTATTGGTGAACGAACTTCGTAGCGTCAAGCGTAGCATCGTTCAAATTAACAATCTTCAAGACCAAATGTGTTTCGCCCGTGCCATCATGGTGGGACGAACGTATGCCGACAAGAACGACACAGCAGAATGGAAAAGAGCCTGGCAAACAATTCAAAAATCTAGCCGAGCCAAACAAAGAAGAGAAGCAGAACTCCTGTTACAGCAAGCTGGCCTTTCCAAAGACAAGCCCTGTGGCATTCCTGAAATGCAAAAGTTGCAAGACGTCTTCGCTCCACGCTACACCTTGAAAGTGCACCCTCAAGAAGTGCGCGGACCTCTGTTGTTTCGAGGCAAATATTTCAAAGACGGAAAATACATTCAGTCTATCATCACGATTAACATTTCGATGCCATTACCAGTATCAACGGTTTCCTGGGATACGGTTATTACTGTGAGAAATGTGATTATGGCTATAACAATCGACAGCAACACAATCATTGCTGATCGAACTGTGAGGGATGTTTAGCCTCTAAGCCCTGTCTGGACGAAGGACAAGAACGAGTGCATTGCTCTGCTTGTCAGCGCACGTTTGTCAGTTCAACCTGTTACCAACACCATCTAAAAAGGCAAGGTTCACAGCAGAAAAGTGCTTGCCAACTCCTGAGATTGTGCCCTACTTGTGGACAAAGCATACGTACCAATAATACCAAGGCGCACGTCTGTTCAGGAATGAAGCGATGTCACATTTGTTGCCAAATCGTGGACTTGTAACACCAATATTGCATTCAAAAATACCAATCCAAACATGAAGAAGAAGAAGAAGATGATGACCAGAAGAAAGGTAATTTCATCTTTTTCGATTTCGAATGCATGTAAGAGACAGGTGTTCACATTCCTAATTTCTGCGTGGCTTACCGAGCGTGTGAGAAGTGCATCCAAGAGCCTATCTTTACTCATTGCCATCACTGTAGCAAGATTCCTAGAGGACGTGAACAAATTTTTCGGGGACCGAACACGCTAGACGATTTCGCCCAATGGATTTTAGAACCTATCGACGATACGTGGAGCCAAGAGGACATCGAACGTTACGGAGATTGTCATCTCCATGCCACGGTGATGGCTTACAATTTCTCGGGATACCATGGACAGTTTCTTTTGAGATACTATACGGAACAAAGTACCGAACGTCCTAAAGTGACTTTGAACGGAGCCAAAATCATCTCCATGCAAGTGGGACAAGTGCAGTTTAAAGATTCGATGAGTTACTTAGCCATGCCTTTGAGTCGCACGCCTAAAACGTTTGGAATGACAGAAATGGCCAAAGGCTATTTTCCACACTTTTTCAATACCGAAACTAATCAACACGCTATACTAACCCATTTGCCTGAGGGTCACTACTACGACCCCGACAACATGCATACCGAACAACGAGAAGCTTTCTACGTATGGTACCATACTCACGCCTCAGACCCTTTCGACTTTCAGGAAGAAACGTTAAAATATTGTCGTTCCTACATGGACTTTTTACGGCGTTGCTGTGGAAAATTTCGAGAACTATTCATGGAATACGGAGGGATCGATCCTTTGAAAGAAGCTTGCACCATTGCCAAAGCGTGTTCCTTAGTGTACCGCCAATGATTCATCCCCGAAAACACCCTGGCTGTCATCAGTCCTCAAACGACGAACTTTGTCAAACGATTATACTCGGTCAAAGCCCTACGCTGATTACATTACTTGTGCGACAAGGAAGACAAATGGATCCAACACGCCCGCAACGGAGGAGGCGAAAAGACCATTGGATTCGGTGGATATGTGGGACTTAGAGAACCCCAAGATAGTGTACGAATTTAACGGTGCTTATTTCCGATCTGTTACCCTCAACGTGGCACTAAAAATAAGTTTTTACAACGGAACATGGAAGACTTGTACCAGGCTACTTGTCAGCGACGCTTGAAGTTAGAACAGCAAGGATACCAAGTGGTAGAAATGTGGAAACACGAGTACGATCACCGTTTGAAAACCGATCCCGAGTTTAAACGCATCGTGGAAAGTTACAAGCTGGTGGACCCACTGAACCCACGGGACAGTTTGTAAGGAGAACAGACGAATGCCACCTGTTTGTTGTACCAAGCCGACGAGGAGAAAGGAGAAGAAATCAAATACTTGGACGTGTGTTCTCTGTATCCGTACGTGTGCAAATATTGTCACTTCCAGCAGGGCACGCACAATTGCTGACGGAACACATCGATGTGAACAACATTCGCCAATACGAAGGATTGATCAGGTGCAAAGTCTTGTACCATCCCTTTTTACCTCCCCATTGCCAAGGAAAACTGATGTTTCCCTTGTGCCGCACTTGTACCGAAACTTGCAACCAAGACCGACCTTGTCAGCACACTCAGGAAGAACGCTCCTTGACGGGAACGTGTGTTAGCGTGGAATTGTTTAAAGCTCTGGAATTGGGATACCAACTGTTAGAAGTGTACGAAATTTACCACTTTCCCAAGACAGAAAAATACCACAAGGGCAACGAGACTCAAAAAGGTATTTTCGCAGACTACGTGGATGCCTTTTTGAAACTGAAACAAGAAGCCAGTGGCTATCCTTCCTGCTGCGACACTCCCGAAGACCAAAAGAAATTCAAAGACAAATATTGGGAGCAGGAAGGCATCACTTTAGACTACATCGAGAAAAACGAAGGAAGGCGATCGTTTGCCAAAGTGATGTTAAATTGCTTGTGGGGCAAAATGGCACAACGACCATGTTTACCCAAGACGGAGTATTTGACAGAACCTTCTCGCTACTTCCAGATGATTCACGACAAAACCAAATACATGAAACACGTGGACGTCGTTCGTGAGGACTTGATCTTAGTCAATTACGATGAAGAACTGGTCTTTGTAAAAGCTGACGAATTTGGAAATGTCATCATTGCGGCTTACGTGACAGCCCATGCTCGCTTAAAACTGAACGAAGCTTTAGAACTGTTAGGAGATCGTGTGCTGTATATCGACACGGACAGTTACATCTACATCGATCGTCTGGGTCAACCTCACCTTGTCATCGAATGAGACAGTTTACGAGCCTGGATGGACGAGGATCCCGAAGACAAGATTCTAAGTTTTGCAAGTGGCGGTCCCACAAATTACGGCTACGAATACCGTGATCCTCAAGGAGAAGTACACACGGAGTGTAAAGTGAAAGGATTGACTCTCAATTATCGCACCAGTCGACTGGTGAACTTTGGTGTCTTGAAAGACACCTTGCAGTCTGGAGAGGATGGAAATTTTAAAGTGACCACCCACGAACTGCAGAAGATTGTACGTTTACCCACACACCAAATCGTTAGCCGGCCCTTCGAAAAAGTCTATCAAATCGTGTACCAGAAGTTAGTATAGCTTCCCAATCACTTCACTTTACCGTACGGTCATGCTGGTATAAAACATAGTTCCAAGACGATAGTCACCAACAAGAAGGATGACTTCGACACAGCAAGAATCGAGTGAGAAACCCACAGAGAACTCCAAGTTCAGACCATACCATTTTCTTCTTTTCATGCCTGACTATTGCCGTTGTGCCAGTCGATTGGAAACGTTTCAAAAATGGCAAACAGATTACCTACTGCGAATGTTTTAGCTAGAACACGGCTTGTCTACTAGGGACCTGAGAGTGGATTGGGATACGAAGTACAGTGTTTCAGTTGTAGTCTGAGATTGCATATGGATTGAGGTATCTATAAAGATTCAGCTATTTTGCAACATTCTCGATGGGTTCCACACTGTCCTTACCTTTCTATGGCATTTCCACCCATCACACTACGGTTCAGATATGAAGGTACCTTAGAGAAGGTAGTACCGTTGTCAAAGAAGAAAAAAAGGAAGACTTCCAAAACTAGTCATAAAAAAGGAACGATGTAAAAGCTCGAGACTTCATTACGACTAGTATAAAAAGAGACAACGTCCAAGGCCGATCGTTTATTGGGACTACCATGCCAAGCGAGAAAGATGAATCCTTTCAAACAGCAAGTATCAAGCAAGAGCAAACTCGAGTGCGATGCACTGCTTTGCAATGGTAGGGATGCCGTACGCTATGACCTCAGCGATTCAGTACTACATCATGGAAACTTTTCTATACCTACAATGGAAAGTGATGCTGTGCGTGTCAAACCTGACGGATGCGAAAGCGATGCCAATCGTCATCGTTCACCTTTTCACTTTACTGGTTTTCATGGTGGATGTCATCATTATGAAACCATGAGGCTACCACCCTACGGATGTCATCCCGAACTAAGCAAACTCCTTCATATTTCACCATACCCTCATCGAAATGAACCTGTGAAAGACGAATATTCGTTCCCTGTGCGATTGCCTGAATACTGCGGCTTTGAAAGTCGATTCCAAACCTTCCGAGCACAATGGCCAAAATATCTGGGAGGACCTACCCCCAAAGAATTAGCTAGAGCCGGATTTATCTACTTGGGCGAAGGGGATAAAGTCAAGTGCTTCAGTTGCGGTGTGTCACTTCACGAGTGGGAGAAGAAAGATTACGCTCACCTGGAACATGCTCGATGGTCTCCAGATTGTCACTACCTACCTTTAGTGGGACTTCGTCATTCAAATGGCATACCATGTCGTTCAAAAATCCAGCTGCTTGGCTAAGAGTCAAACGTTGGACAACACCTAGACAAGTATTTAAACCCCATCTAACAAATAATCTTCAAACATTACCAAACGAATTGCAAGAGAAGATCTACAAGGAAATTTGGCTGGGACTTGCCAGAGCAAAATCTCAATGGGTGACTGTAGGACTTTTGTGTCGAGAAATTCACAAAAGGAAATTGACAAAAGTCAACAAAGAAGTCAGATTTCTCTGGATCAAGGGTGCGTTCTTCCTAGTATTCCGCATTAGACCATTTACATTACAAGATTTTAATGACATTCTTGACCAGAAATTACTCACTACGTTCGTCACTTTCGCTCTAGGACAAGGGTTTGACTGACATGGTCATGGATACTTTACAAACTCTTCAGGAAAGAAAGATTCGTCAACTTTTAGGTACTGAAGAAGTGTACGATGATGTGTGCGTAGCTTGTGACTTACACCCTCACTGGAAAGATGTACGTGACTGGAAAAGTTGGGGTTTCGAGGCTTGGACAAAAGAAGTGGCACACTATGCCCAAGATTTGTCATCCTAAAACATTAAAACATTCTGTGAAAAAAAGTAACTTTTCAACCAATGTTAGTGACAGTCCCAGAAGAAGAAGTCGTGACCGAGGAAAACCACTCTCTTCAGGATAGGACCGTTATCGACATCCCCGAAAAACCATTCCGGGAAGACCCTTGTGTGACTGTGCCAATTAGTGTAGAGACTCTAAGAACATTGCACACTGCCCCTACAATTTCACCTCTTGATCACCACAAATGTTGTACAGAGACTTGTTTATATTCCACTATGATCGTTTTGATGTGTCTTTTATTTATGTACTTAGCCATTTGGCTTTTATGTATTTTTGTCTTTCGTGCTGTTCAATTTTAAAGATGACAATAAACGTGTCCCGAAAAAAATATAAAACTCTTGTCTTCTCTGTCTTCCTGTCAAAAGTGACATTCCTTACACTAATACTATGGCTACCTCTACTGTCTCTGCTCCCTCTTCCTCCACTTTCAAAGTTATCAACGAACACTTAGATCGGACTGCTTGGGAGGCCTTGTATCTTCGCCATCCCTTTAACATGCTCATTGCCGGACCTAGCGGTTTAGGCAAAACCGAATTTGTCAAATTTTTGATCGAACATAAACATCATTTGATCGATCGTCCACCTCAACGAATCGTGTTGTGTTACAAAGAGTGGCAATCGGCATACAGCCCTCTGCGATAAAGTCAAGGCGATTCCATCGTCTTTGTGGAAGGCATTCCTGGCGAAGACGACGGGATCGTGTCTGACTCTAGTCAAACCCATTTGGTTATTTTTGACGATATGTTAGGAGAAGAGGAAGAAGAAATTAAACTCTGGTTTACGCGCAAAGGGCATCATCGTAATGCCAGTGTCATTTACATCACCCAAAATTTGTTTCAACAAAGTAAAGCCCATCGCACTATCAGTCTCAATGCTCATTACGTGGTGTTGTTTAAAAGCCCTAGAGATAAATCGCAAGAGCAAGTCTTAGCCAAACAGTTACGAACGCCGTGGCAGACTTATGTGTAAGACGAGGCCACTCAAACCCCACACGCTTATTTACTCGTGGATTTAAAACCCACTACCCCCGATTATTTGCGATTTCTTACCCATCTGTTTCACCACTGGTGCCAGAACGGAGGGCTTGTCGTGTACACGTCCCCTTCGTTGACTTAACAACAACCACAACAGCCAAAAAATATCTATAAAAACCTCGGTCACTTTGGCTCTCTCTCTCACACATCGTCAACATGACGTCCCTTCAGTCTCATCTTCCCGTCAAATTCATTCGTGCCTTGTACGGTATCAGTCGCGAAAAAAATCCACACTAACTTGCTCGTGTCTTAGAAGCTAGTCTTAAAGAAGTCTTACGATGGTTTACGGTGACAGCACGTCAATTACTGCAAGGCATCATTCACATTCCACATCAAACCAAACGTTTTTTTGAGAGAAACAAAGTAGCCTTGACGCAACTAGCCGATCCTCGCATTGACACTCAAACCAAAATGCAAATCATTTTCAAACCTGGAGGAAGCGGTTGTCTAGGAGGTGTCATCATTCGTTCCCTCTTAAAATGGGATCTTAATGCTCCAAACGTCGTCCTCAAGAACGAAGCCACACCCAGACGTACCCAGAAGAAAAAGAAAAAGAGTAACTGTGTCAAGACTAGGTCACAGCCACAAAAAAGAAAAAGAAAAGTCCACAGAAAACCGCTTCTACCCGCAAGAGAGGTACTGCCGCCAGGACGCAACCTTACATTCACAAACCACGACCTGCCACAACAACGGTGACTGCGTCTCCAGTAAGTTCAACATCTTTCATTTCTCCGTTGCTGGTGAGGCCTGCCAAACCCGATTTGACACGCGTTTTTCCTAATTTGATGAAACATTGTAAACCCGTGTCTCCAAAAACGTCTCCTGCAGCGGTGACATCCTCTTCCCCTTTAGCGTCAGTGTCCGCTGCTTACAATGTACCTGTCCCCAAAATCAAAGTCCAAGAGAAATCGGGAATGTTAAGGAGTTTACTGGATTTGTCCAAGCAAAAACTGTCCCGATTTAGTCCCTTGCGAAAACCTCCATGACGCGTGATGCGTGACATGAAAATGATACGACCAGCCGACAATCAGTGGCGAAGCATTCCAGTATAAAAAGACCTGAGGCAAACGATAGGTTTAGTGTTGTTGTGATCCTGAACGCCCAAAGATGTCCACTACAAGAAGTGCACACCGTCACCATCGTCGTTCTTCAGTCCGAAAAGGAAAAGGAAAAAGGAAAGGACAGTCACGTCATCCAAAAAACACTTAGCCAAACATCGACGTCTGTCCCTGAGAAGTCACAATCGTCCAAAGAAAAGGAGACGTTACCAAAGAGGAGGATTTGTTACGTGTCTTTTGTTACCACACATACTTAAAAAATTTAATATATTACCACCAGCCCAACAATAAGATAAAAGGACGCATGTGAAGCCATGGACTTTAGAGTATGTTGTGCACCAAAGATATCCTCTCATCGTCGTTCTCCTTTCCAGAAAGGAAAAAGAAACAGACAGTCTCGTCATTCGAAAAAGCGCTTAGCCAAACATCGACGTCAGCCCCAGAAAAGACACACTCGTCCAAAGAAAAGAAGTCATCAAAGAGGAGGATTCTTTGGCGATTTTGGAAAACACATCGTCACCTTTATGACAACGTGATAGTCAGAAAAAGGGTAAAAGACCTTGTGACAAGTCATCGACGTTAGTGTATGTTTTGGTGTGTGCCACGGAACCAACGAACCATCCAAGAAAAATGTCACCTCAAAAAAGACATTCCTCTTCTACCCCCCAAAGGAAAGAAAAGGAAAGGACTGCCACCTCTTTTAGCCAAACATTGGGACAAGTTGTCCGTCCTGTCCAAAGCTTCTCCACCCATGCGAAAAAAAAAAAAACTCATTCAAACTGCCTCCAAAGATGTAATCGATACCGTGAGCGAATGTTGTCTGAATGTCTTGAAAGGCACGATACCCTTGTCTAAAGATCAGAACAAATTCTTAGACAAACATCGACACTTTCTTCGCTAAATGGTCCAAAAGAAAATACCAGATGTTGGTGCAACGCGGAGGAATTGCCATTTTACCCCTGTTAGGACCCTTTCAACACACTCTCAAGTAAATCGATGTCTTGCCACACCTAGTCCAATCGTACAACCAATCTTACCATCGGAGCATCGAACGTGCCCCCCAAGAAGTGACTCCCGACAACGAAGTGACCGTCTTCGAGCGTCTGTTTGGTACGTCACCGACAGTGACTGTCCCCAAGAAAGGTGAAGTGTTGGTAGCAGGAGATTGGGTGAACATTGGCAAAACCAAACGCACTTTCGACAAAGGCTACTTATCCAACTGGTCCACCGAATTGTTTCGTGTCACCGAACGTGTGCGTAGCCGTCATCCTCCCGTCCATAAATTGGAAGACATGAACGGGGAAGTGTTAAATGGAACGTTTTACTTACCCGAGATACAACGTGTGACCAAAAAAGAAGACTACGTGTACGAGATCGAAATCATTCTCGATCGAAGAACCCGAAAAGTGGGAAAACAACGTGTCAAAGAAGTCAAAGTACGTTGGAAAGGATACCCGTCAAGTTTTGACTCTTGGATCGACGCTTCGCACCTCATCGACTATAAAAAGAAGTGACCATCATGCCCTTCAACACAGCCTCAGCTACTGCAGTAACCACTCCTTTTCCCATTTCTTCTCTGCAAGATCTACAAAAACAACCTTTGTGGGTGTGGTGTGGAGAACGTGTGCCTAAAACGCAAATCGTCTTTTTCTGCCAAATCTTTGTGGTGTATTGTGTCATCGGTTCTGCCATTGCCAATTAGAGTTTGCAACAAGTAGACAAACAATTGTGGACCATTTTACTCAGCAGTTGCATTGGTTACCTTCTTCCCAATCCGTCTCTGAAATATTCCTCAAACGGGAACAACAACGGGAGTCTTGCGTCCAACGTTAGTCCCCCTTCCAACAGTCACCCTAACCATCCTCTTTTAGACACTCCTCTGACTTCCAGCGACTCCTCGGACACTAGAACTCCGGAATTATGAACAACCAATTTTCCTTCACGTTACCCAGTGACAGTTCCATGGAGGTGTTTCCTAAAAACATCTTATGATGTTACACGGCCAAATTACCTCAGGCAATCCAATTGGATCACGAAGCTCATTGGGAAGTGGCTTTAGTAGAAATGATTCACCCTACACAAATCAAAAACATCGTTGAAAATCAAAACACTTTTACAGTAGAAGTTCATGACGAGCAAGTGCAACAACACTTGGATGAACGGAGAGATGTAGGTGACTCTATCAAATCACAAGACCCCAAAACTAAACGAACCACTTATCGGTTGAAACTTTCCCCAGGCTATTATTTTAGTGGTCAACACTTGGTGAACGCCATTGCTGACAGGTTCAATGCCATGTCTGATAAAGTCTTGGAGAAAACCAGAAAAAGTGTCACGATCGAATACCACAAAATAGCTCGTCGCTTATGATGAAATTTTCAGAGGACAAAGTATTGGCCATTACATTTTGTCCTGAATTGTATGACATTCTGGGTGGAGAGCCCAAGTTGATCAAGATTGCAAACGAAATACCACCCGTGACCATTAACTCTGATTTTGCGAAATATTTTAGATTCCCTGTAGAAGTCAACCAAGGACTGAATTTGATCTTTATGTACTCCGATGTGGCGGAGTACAACGTGGTGTGACACACCTCCGTACCGTTACTGTGTGTCATTCCTTTCAAAGTGGATTCTGCCACGAACGCTGACAAGGAAGGTGGAAACACCTATCACGTTCACTGAGAATTTGTACATCCACACTATTTGCCCGTCAGTATGTTTTATTTCGGCACTGTCAACATTACTGTAAAAGGAGATCTGGGACAAAATATTCCATTCACCAAAGGGAAAGTCACAGTGAAACTCCATTTTCGGAAACGATTACTCTAACCCTTTGTCATTCATGTATTCTGTGTACCAAGGAGTCGCTCGACAGCGAGGACATGGTTTAGGAGATATGCTAAAATCAGCCTTTCGTTCGATGGCTCCCGTTTTGAAACCGATGGTGAGACGGGGATTGCACGCATTGAAAGATGCCGCGTTGACGCAAGGTAAAGAATTTCTCCAAAATGTCATCATTGACAAACAAAACTCCAAAGAAGCCTTCTAGAGAGCAGGCGAAAATGTCTTGCTTCAAACAGGCAAGGACATTTTGGGTGGACGAGAAACTCCTATAAATGCCCTGGGCAATGCCGAGTCAGGCATTCCTTCTTCCCTGACGCCACAGCAAGGACAAGGCAGAAAAAGACGATGAAACACCCTTTAGAGGACTTCACATCCCTAGAGCTAGGAAGTCTAAGAAAAGAAAAACCGTCCGAGAGTTAGACGTTTTTGATTATTAAATCAGAGAAAAATGATGCATCGAGAGTCTTGCGCTTGTTCCAAGTCCGAACTGGATCTGTTTGCCATGCCACCCACCATGATGACAATGCAAGAATCCCAATGGGTGGAATTTCATCCAGTCTACTCTTTGACGGATTCAGCTCCCACTGAGTTTGAAATCAGAGAACAACCCGAACATTACATCGATCTGAATAGCAGTTACTTGTACCTGAAGCTGAAAGTGATCAAAACCGACATCACCAATCCGGGTGCCGATGCCAGAGTAGCTCCCGTCAACAATTTCGTGCATTCCTTGTTCAGCGAAGTGGACTTGTACTTGAATAACAAACTGGTCAGCAGTAGCATGAATACTTACCCTTACCGAGCGTACCTAGAAAATCTCTTGACGTACGGAGAAGAGGCCAAAAACACTCATCTGGATGCTTGCGTGGTATGGGAACCTGACACCTCAGGTGAGGACGTTTAACGACACAGCCCTGACAGCCGATGACAATCCTCAGAATGTGGGTTTTAACGACCGTCGAAAGAAAATCCTGCAAGGTCGTAGTTTAGAACTGATGGATGGCTTGCATTTTGACATGTGGTTGCAAGACAAGTATTTGCTCAAAGGAGTGGATATTCGCCTGAGATTAAATCGCAGCAATGTCGCTGATCATCTGTTCCAAGGACAGTTCCCCTAACGTTTAATCGTTGGCATTGTCAGTAATGCAGCCCTCAACGGAGCCCACGATCAAAATCCTTTCCAGTTTAAGCATTACAGTGTGTCCAAGATCGAAGTGAGTCGCGATGGCAAGACCTTGTGTACCAGACCCTTCGAACCTAACTTTGCCCAGAAGAATTGCTTGAGATCGTACTTTTCCCTGTCCGGAGCTACCTAACAACTAGGAACCAACACCAGTCACGGTATTTCGTACGAAGATTATGTAGGAGGTTACACTTTTGTGCGCCTTTGATTTCACTCCAGACCAAGGCAGCGAGGAAAGACATTTCCACCCTATAAAATCCAGTCAACTATGTGTGGAACTTTGCAGAAGCTCTCACCGAGACGGTCAACGTCATCTTGCATGCCGAAGTCGATAATGCCATCGAAATCAACAGTTTGAGAGAAGTCATTCTATACTATTAGAAACTATGTAAGACTCTTATCCCTCATTGAAAGGTAAAGAATCTTTGGAAATGGAATGGGAGGATAGCGTGAAAACAGAACCTCAAGACCAGGACAAAGAGGACGGAGTGGTCACGTCCAGATGGCCAGAACAAGATCAACATTTAGTGTCCTGTTTTGCCAAACAACTGCCAAACACCTGGCGGATAAAATTATGGAATTGAGTAAGAAAAATTGCTATAGATGTCAAAACGATTATCGCAGCCAAATTCAACACGATAAATGTTTGATGATGAGTTAAGAAGAAAAATTGGACTAGTATCTGGACGAAGGTTGGAGTCTCATCTCGGAAGAAGCAGTGTTGCATGAGTGGTGTAAAGGCTTGCGTAATTATTCCTGCCCACCATTGTCTATTCTAGAGATCTATCGCATTGAATCTCTCTTAGCCCAGAGTGCGGAGACTAAGCGAAGAAACGGCTACTTGACAGAGCTTTTCAAACAAAAAGTCAGAATTGAATTGATAATTTATCATTACCTGTAAAAAAAAATAACAAAGCAAAAAATGGATACCTGGGAACTTTATTACCTTATGAACAACAGTTCGTACACTGCTTCTTGGAACCCTGTTCTGCGCGCTAAAGATGAACTACCTCATCGCAAACCTCAAGACCATCAAGTTTATGTCATCAACACGGACGACAGTCATCTCCCAGGAACTCAATGGGTCGCCGTCTACTTCCCTAAAGAGGACTGTGTGGAGTATTTTGATTCGTATGGATTACCCCCTTTGGAAGACGACATCATCGACTTTATGAGAAGAAATGCCCAGACGACACGATACAATAATGTGAAATTACAAGGCACAGATTCCATGGTGTGTGGACAATATTGTGTGTATTTTCTTGATCAACGTAGTCTTGGATATCCTTTAGAACATTTAGTGACTTATTTTGGTAGTAACTCTTCTAGAAACGATGAGAAAGTAGATCGCTGTTTTTGTGACCATTATGGATATCTTTTGTCTTTAGTTAGGAAATGTAGTGTACATCAATGGCCTCATGACTTCCATCAGTGGAAATCTCACATGATTTCACAACGTTGTCAACCTTGTCAAAAATAGTTTATTTGATGTTTTTGTTAATTGTTAGTGGTTCATAGTTTGTTGTATAAAAATGTTGTGTTTTGAAAACATGTGTCTATCCTTTGTTTTCAAACAAAGACTGTGAATATATGGTCTTTGACTTCTCTCTATCCCTCGCCATGACATTTCGCTACCATAACGTTTCGACCCAACAAAAAACCCTAGTAGGGATGTTTTCTATCGCGTCCGCGTTTGAACCATATAAAGCGTGTCAGTTTCCAGTCTGGCCATCCATGGTTGACTCGTCTGACTATGAACATGCCTTCCAGACTAGCTAAGCTGAACGAAGCTTACGTCAATTTACATCGGGTCAGACTAAACCTGATACCAAAACCTGAAGAGACAGAGAATGTCAGGATGTTAGGAATAGCCCAAGACCTAGTAGAAGAGGTTTTCAGAGAGGAAATCAAAAAAGAACAAGAAGAATGGACAGAGTAGTACAGACTTCAGAACAGCAACAACAACAACAGCAGCAGCAGCAGTAACAGCAGCAGCAAGAACTAGACAGAGGTTTTGTCGACTGCCGTGTGAACACCAAAGAGTTCTCCTTCCCTTTCCGCAGAAGCAGACCGTATCGTATAGGAAAGCCTGCCACAAGACGAGGACGCAATATGAGACAGTAAAACAGATTGCCATCACTCCCCGTCAACAAAAACCAGCCCTTTTCTGGGCTACCCCAATACTCTCGAAAAAACATACTAATTCAATTGCAAAAAAATTGTGTGCTTCTATGTTAAAAAAAATAGAAGTGTGTCTATAAGCACTTCGTTTCTTTTGTCAGTAAAAAACCAATCTCTGTCTTGTCGAATCGTGCATGTCTGTGTTTGTAAGTAAAAAAAGTCAACGTGAGTGTTTCTTTTAGATCCGCGCGTTTGATGTAATGGTAAGTTTTGGTGACGGGATGTTTACCTTCACGTCCGTGCTTCACGTATATAAAGTGACGCGATCGTCAGTCTGGCTACCCACGTTGACTCGTCAACACTAGAGATGAGTAGCAGAATTGCTAAGCTTTTAGAACTCCAAATGCTCCTGGAATATGCCAGGTGCATTTTAGATGAACTGACTATGGAGTCAATACAGCAAGAAGACAGAATAAAAGAGGAGGAAGAGAAGAGGAAAAAGAAGAAAGAAAAGTTGGAAAGGATTCTGCCTCACCTCATGCTAAGTCCTGTGTGTGAGGTGAATCCTGAGGTGAGGACGCCTCCACCACCAGCACCAGCACGAGAACCAGCACCACAACCACTACCAGCACGAGAACTTCATCATCCACGGTTGTGGTATTGGAGAAGGAGGGAAGTCTTCACTATCCCAGAGACGGAAGATTGTGATAGTGAAGCGACTCAAGCCCCCTCTGCCCTCCCAAGAACACGCATTAATTGGGAAAATGACTGGAGCCGGCAATGTGTTTGTGGTGCCCGCCCTGGGAGGTGCCAGCATTAACCAGGTGCAACTGGAGTTCAAGAAAAAAACAGCCCTTTGCGCGGCTAACCAGATCTCTAGAAAAGAGAGACTATTCAATTTGTCAATTTGTGTGAATGTAGAGTAGTGTGACTATAAATACTCACTTCTTTACTGATGTGTGTGTGTATCTTTGCGTTCACGTTCGTTTGTGTGGATAGTAAGTATGGTGTGCTTTTTCTTTTCTTCCCGTTTGTGTGGATAGCATAGTGTGTATGTTTTATGAATTCTCGTCCGTTTGTGTGGATAATATAGTGTGTATGTTTTATGAATTCTCGTCCGTTTGTGTGGATAGTATAGTCTGTATGCTTTATGCATTCGTATCCGTTTGTGTGGATAGTATATATGTGTGTGTTTTATGCATTTTCGTTCGTTTGTGTGGATAGTATATATGTGTGTGTTTTATGCATTCTCGTCCGTTTGTGTGGATAGTATATATGTGTGTGTTTTATGCATTTTCGTTCGTTTGTGTGGATAGTATATATGTGTGTGTTTTATGCATTCTCGTCCGTTTGAGTGGATAGTATATATGTGCGTGTTTCATGCATTCTTGTCAGTTTGTGTGGATTGTAGATATGGTATGTTTTATGCCTTCGCGTACGTTTGTGTGGATAGTAGATATGGTGTGTTTTATGCGTTCTCGTTCGTTTGTGTGGATAGTAGATAATAAGTGAAGTGAGTGTAAGGGATGTTTTCGTTCACGTCCGTGCGACTGACGTATATAACGCGGAACGCTCGTCAGTCTGGTTGCGAGGAACACGAGCTAGTAAGCACATCGAAATGGAATCAAGTAACAGAACCAGCATGGAGCGCTTTTTGCCAGCCAGTGCAATTCTACCTACACCAGCACTACGGGCAATTAGAGCCCTAGGTAAGACAAAAGCAAATAGCAGGAGCCTGAGAGCTGGAGTGAAAAGAATTACTTTACAATTTGTCTGGGATGAGAGTGAAGGGACGACTCAAATATTGATGAAACTAAGGATAATGGGGAGCGTAGACGGAACATTAATAAAAAGCGCAAAGAGAGGAGGAAAGCTGCCCTTTTAAGGACAATGGACCACTCCACTGCGAACAATGGACCTCTACCGGAAAGTCAACGACCCCTAGAACCGATCAAGGTCACCTCTACTGAAACCCAGACAACTGCATTAGGACGGCAGATCAAGAAAAGCGTGGAAATACAAACTGATATTAGTATTATGCCAGATGTAGACAAAAATAAAATCTCAGACGACGAACCGGCTGAGGAAGAAGTGAGTGAAGTCAACAAGGATACTGACGAAGAAAAAGGCGACACAGATATGCTGGTGAAAATGGGACTTACAGCTACAATCGATGATGAAAAGAAGGCGCATAATTTCGTCTGTGCTGTAAAGTACATAATCTGGAAATACCTCACTGCCAGGAGACCCAGAACTCAACAATGGACATTTGGGGTTTGGATACTCGACCAGTATTACAACAAAGCCTTCCACAATCATTCACTGGACTCCCTGATTGAAGCCGCAAAACAACTGGCTGTACTACACGGGTTGGAGGCATTCCCGAATCAGCGACGCAAAGAACCACGATGTGCAGCGGAAATCGTTGCCGAAGCACCGCTGGTCTTTTGGACTGCCGTCCTAAAGCCCTTTTTAGGGCTACTTTCCAAATTGCCTCTTATCAAGGGACTCCGTTTTGGCTTGGAATCCCTATTCGATAAAACTCTTTAGCCCTGACTTGATCCTTTGGAAGCCGTTCTAAATTTAAAACCATACTCCTAATATTGAACAAACTCTTATTATATCGCATAGACATTTAGTATTCGAAATTTGTTCGGGACTATTATAATGTTCACTATTGTACTAGATTAATTTTCGATGGTTAAGTAATAGGAAAATTTTTATGACTAATTGAGAATTTGGCAAATTGCACAAGTGGCTTACACAATATTGGTGTTAGGTTTTGTCCATTAGTACAACTGGACTGAATTTGAAATAAGTACGGCCGCCGCTTTGGGGTGTGCACAACATCCATGGCTGCGATCCTCATCGGTTGCCAAGACCCTTCGCGCCTTTTACAGACTCGGATCCCCGTACATGGACGGAATGTGGAACGATTTCCACCCGTCCACACACCAGGTGCCCGAATGAGACGTCATTGCTGCCAACCAATGGCAGCGGACGTCTCTTAACGCTTGGTTGATACCTGGTGGTAACGCAGTTAAACTGACTATGCTTGAGTGTGTGCTGGGTCCATTCCCTCTCAAGCAATAGCCCCTAGCTGTTGAAATGGCTGCAACATTACACAGTCGTCACTAGCTGAAATTAAGAAACATCATGGGCCCATTTAGAAGCCCTCTTTGAGGGCGTTAAAGCCTGGGGGATCTGGCACGTTTTCCTTCCCCCAGGATCATTTAGTAGTTCGCCATGCGGACATTAAACGGTCGCACATGCCCAATGGGCGCACGCGACCTTAATTTCAAAGTCAAGTCAAGTCAGTCTGGCTACCCACGTTGACTAGTCAACACCTATGAAGATGGATGTATTTAACCAATTAAAAGACAGTTGGTACTGGATGATGGATGGATCATACGTACTGGCTAGGTTTGAAAAGGAATGGAGGTTCCCAGGCAGCCAAGTCTTGGTGACCAGACTGAAAAGTAGCCAGTTATTAATTACAAGGGATGATAGTGGAGGAAGGGGAGAAGTTGAGAGGCTTCATCCAACTTAAATATGTAAGAGTGGGAACCTTGAAACAGGTTATTGATATTGCTATAGAAGTCAGATGTTTTTTGGAAGACATATTCCATTTAACCGAGTGGCCTTCCGTCATAAAAGGCTTAGACGGTTTAAAGAAAGGTGAAGAAATCACGAAAAAGGTAATAGGAGAAGAGGGGAAGAAAAAAAGGAGATATGGACAAAAGAGAGAAAGGAGATGGAAAACCAAAAAAGAAAGAGGACTTTGACATTTAGAGCCATGGGACATCCAGACTGGATAGCAGAAGAAGAAAATAAGAAGAAGAAGAGGCCAGTTTCATATGCCTCGAAAAGATTTATTCTTTCTTACCTAAGCATTTTTTATTCGATTGTATAATTTATGTTTAACTCCGAAAAATATTATTCTCTTACCTAAAATATTTTTTAGTCGGTTGTATAATTTGGTTAGGATAGATTGATGTTCATCAATTGATGTTCATCAATCTATGGAAACGGACGCGAATGCATAAAACATACTATACTATCCACTGACACGAACGCCAATGCATACAACATACTATACTATTCACTGACACGAACGCGAATGCATAAAACTTTCTATAGAAATGAAACAGGTGGCACGACGTCACGGTACTTGCTACATTGTTGCAAGTGTCCAGTACCGTGACGTCATCCTACCTGTTCAACTTCCCATTGTCCGTATAGTGTCCCAGGGTAAAATTTTGTCCGTATAAATCGTGTCCGTATAGTACAAAGTAGGGTCTCGTAATGTATTTTCCCATTGTCCGTATAGTATCCCACTACACTACTGCCGTAACTTGTCCTAGACCCAACAATGCACACAGATCATTAATAGCGCAATCTATCGGCAACCTCGTTGCTTTGTTATAGTCTATTCCTAAAATTGTTACATGATATCAACATACATTGAGGTCAAGATTAACTACACAAACAATAATTAATAATGTGTGCATATGAACTTAAGTAAGGCAAATAAATTAACTAAAAGTGATCTTAACTGGTCTTGTGGCAGTAGCACTGTAAATTCCCTATAGTGCGGATAAATGCTCTTGAAAGCTTGAGAATGTCGTATGCCTGACTTCACAGTTTGAGCACCTCCACTCTCCTGTTTCTTTTCTACAGCTCTGAATGAAAATAATTGATTGATAAACTCAGTTTACCTGGCAAAGCTATTTTTCTGACTACATTTAGAGTTACAGAATGGGGAAACTACTCTTTACGTTATTTTCATCAGCTCTTTAAAAACATCATTTTTATGAATGCGTATAGTTTTTAAATTAATAATGTCCAAAACACTGAGTGAGATTTCTAAACAAATAAAAGCAATGAGTGAATTGGTTGTATATGCTAAATATCGGTGACAAATAAAGATTTCCAAAATTAGTTCAACCGTTTCTACCTTTAATTCAGCGCCTGTCTTAAGAATCATATAGAAGTGCACAAATATCTCATGAATATTCATTAATTATTTTCGGAACCAAGCGACAGTTAGAACAACGCATCTAGGGGAATGCAAATCAAGTGTTCTAAAGAGTTATGTCACTTTGTTTTATCATCCCTCCAGCTCTCTAGTGTCTGGGTCCTTAATTCTTTTCGACATTAACTCTTCCCCAAAAGATAATTTTTTCTTACACATTACCTTTAGTACTTTAAAAATATTGTTTATAGATTTACGTCAGTTGTTATTTAAATGTGTCAGTATGCCTATCAGTGAAAATTAGGCTAATGTGATCTTATTTTCTGGTCCATTGACTACGGTTAAACTTTGCATTTAGCTCTTTTTCTCATGCACTTTTGCCTATTGCATCTCATAACTTACTGTGTAATTGTGTAAGTTCTGTAGCCATGAGTCAAAAGTAGGTCATTGTGACCTATACTTCATAAGTAATTGTTACGTATTTGATTTGCGTTAAATGCTGTTCTTATCTCACCTGGCCATGAGACCAAGCGAGTTTTATGGTATGGCCCTGCGTCTTCCATCCTGCAACAACTGCTTTCTAGGCCAAATGAAATATATATGTAGTCTTGGTTACATTGAAAACAATCATGGTAGGTAGGTCATTACAAACTTTCTTTGATTTTCTTTTCTTTTTTTCTTTTTTTGTCTGGACGTATTTAAATGAAGCATAAACTATAAAATAAAAGTCAACTGCATCTTGAACTTAACTTCGATTGTAGTTACACCCGTAAGATGATATTTTTTCACTTGAAATTTGTAACTGTTTTCCAAACTTTTATTTACTCCAAAACATTTGTAGGGTCAGTCTGAAAAAATTCTTACCAGAGGCACTTGTGGTAACTTGTCATGGCATTGTTTGATCTTACAAAAGAGAAATTGCGATGACCATGCTCTCATATTTACTTAATGGCATTCTACCATTTGATCCATACCTATTAAAGGTAAATATATACATCTACTGCAACTAATTAATTCTTTCATGTGATTTGCTTTTATTATCATACATGCAGTAGGCAAACTGAGATATTGACCAATGTTGAATTAATAGTGTGTATTATGACCAAATGCCTCCGCCTATTGGACGCGTCACTCAACTACCATAATTGTGTTACTTTATATTGTCACTTCTGATACGTCTGTCAATTTGATAGCACTTAACTACGCAGTGTATTGAAGGCGCCATACTGCGGACGAATTCTGTCATGTTCTGTTGATGTATCGTCGCGATCAGATGAACACAGTACCAGCGCGACAAAGCGACGTTGTCTCATTATCGGATTGAATTCTTCATATTAATATCAGTAATATAAGTAATTTTGGATTCCTATTTTCAGTTCGCTATTATGCTCCCTGCGAACTCTACCTTGGCCGGGTAAAGAAGGGAAGCTGAATATAGTAATATATTAATATAACAGTATTTCACTGTAAAATTTTGCAAAGAAACAATTATATGCACTTTATATATCTCAAACAATACAAAGAAATTTTTAAATAACTAAAAATCAGGAAATTGTTGGATAAAGGGTTACTTTTACAGATTAATCCTGTAAGAAAATGAACGTTAAGCCATCAAAGATGCATGTGAAACAGGACGCGACAAAACACCAAAGCAACAATGAGCAAAAAGCATCAAGACGAGAAAGCACCATTACCACAAAGCTTCAAAATGACAGTCTATCAAAGACATGATATGAACTCGACAACAACAAACTGCACTGTCGCGTTATAGGCTTACTGTTGGCATTCCTCTGTTGTCCGTTCTGAGAGCACTGCAATTTAAATCGGGTGTGGGGCATGCTGACCGAATGGTTAGAAAGTCATCCTACCATGCCACAAACCTATGCCGGCGTAGATTCTATCCCCGCCAATGATATATGTCAAGGACTATCATCAAACATCTCATTATCTTTCGTGGTCACTCGGCTCAGTTGACCATTGATGTTAAGAGGCAGAAAAATAAAATCATCACCATCAGTACCAGGTCGAAGACTTCTGGTGATGAGAATGCGTTAGATTCTCGCCCAATAAAAAGAAGTTATTTATTGTTGCATTACATTCAGAACTGGTCTGCCAAAAATGTCCTAAAATATTTGTTGTCGAGATATAACACACCATTCATTCATTCATTCTTCTACCCATTGATTCAATTACGTAAACATTCAATCAAGGGAAATAGTACCAATATTTGCTACGTTTGAGCGAGTGTTTTGAGAATAAAAACAAGAAAATAGCTGCACTATATATATATATATATATATATATATATATATATATATATATATGTATATATATATATATATATATATATATATATATATATATATATATATAGTGCAACTTTTGGCATCTGACTGTAGATTGAAATAAGCAAGGATAAAAGTTGTTGACAAGTTCTCTTTCAACCTGAATATCGGATCTGTTGACAAGGTTCCGGTAATTTCCTATTGATCAACTAAGTTTTGTTGGTATTGCAATTGAGACAAGATGTGAGATTTATCACGTAAGCGATATTGCTAAATACTCTCATAGTATGTGATTTTTTGTTATTCCCATTTCCCTTTTTGTTGTTTCGAACTCAGTGTGCAGATGTGTTTAATGTTGCATTTGGATTTTGTTTAAGAGGAAATATTTATTTAAACTATTGGAAATACAAACTGCTCATGCTACTAAGGCAACATTAGGGACTATTGTGGATTTATGCAAAGACATTCCGGACAATGCCATTGTGAGATATCAAGACTGTTGGTACTAAAAGACATTTGAGGCTACTGGTACATTAGCATGTTCAAGGCTACTGGCACTTCTTTTGGACTTGTAGAACTTTATCGTATTCAAGGTTATAGTATATCAGAACACTCAAGACTTAGTCTTCGTTCGGAATACTTTATTCTTTTGGGCTTATGATATAACTATAGTGATTATTTTGAATTGAGGTCATAAATTTTTCTAACTTGGAGAATTACATTATTTGTTACGTATTAATAAAGCGTGATGGTTTTGCCTTTACAGTTACTTATTTTAAGACCATAGAGTCGTAACAAAACAAAAACAAGGTGACCTACATATCAAGTAAATTTGCATGAATATTATTCTGTATTATAATAGTGACAACATTTTTGATTATCATTGCATATATGCAATTTTAAACAATTGTATATGTTAATCAATGTTAATATATAATGGACACTCCTGCTAAGTAAAAATACATTTCCACTTTATCAGTATTAAACCCAAACGTGTACTACATTCATTTTCTATGTTTGAAGTGATTTCGCTGAAACATACAATGTGAAGGGATAGAATGAATTGTTAAAGATGGAGACGGGTAACGCTTTACGCCACTCCTTAGAACAGTAACATAAAATGTAGCAGTAACTGTTTTGCTTAGTACAGTGAAATACAGAAAATTTTCAATTAGAGACCCTTCATTCTGAGAGACTAGTAACCTCAAATTAAAGTTAGCATTTTTTATTTAGTTCAAATAACTCTTTTAGCTTTGTTTGGGCCAGGTGGTCGTATGTTAATTCTGTGTATTAAACAGGTTTAGATTTCCAGATAGATAATATGAAGAAAGTTTTAAAAAGAAATCATGAGACGAAATAATTATCTGAATATGTTATTTAGCCACACTTTGGATAAATATTTATGAATGTCGCCATCTCTCACTTGATATATACTAAACAGCTTATAATATTCGATAAAACATTTAGGTTTAATATTAATTGTCTATATGATGAGACCAATATGTCAGATTACTGTAAAATTATATTGCGAAAGAAACTTTAATACTTGGGTGGCAACTAAATGCATCTGAAGTGTAGCAGAACAAAAAAAACATTACTGCCTAAACTAGCGGTTAAAAGAAATCTAATTCCAAAATATTCTGTGAACAGTTCTCAGAAGAAGATACACAATTGGCAGCTAGAAGAACCTGCAGATGTTTCTGTAAGAGTTAGACATTGTTAATTACATCTTGTACATATCTGGGTGCTAAACAGCATCTTCACAGATTGAATGGCCTGACAAATATGATGAGAAATAATATCTTCGTTATCCAAAACACAACTACACATACGGTATTTGACAGTGCATGGAAAAGCAATATGTCTTATACACATATAATAAGTTTTGCACTTGATGGTCACATGGTCATAATATTGAATACCACCTGTACTTCTATTGAAGCGTTTACAGCTATAGCTTGGGAACTATATGGATCCAAACATGCCCTTCCTGAATATGATGAAATGAATCATAGGCTTTATGACAATGGTCTTATGTTCATTTCAAAGAATTTGCTCCACCCCATATATCTCCACATCAATCTGTTATCACTGATAGACTAAAAACTCGCTTACTGACAATCTATATTTTTAGTCCGAATATAAGCAGTATTTCCTTTTACCGTAATTTGTGCATCAGAGAGCCCTAGTGTTCAATTTGATCTTCAGATTTAACATCAATGTTTATTTTTACCCAGTCTCACCCCAAGTCTGACACCAAGGGGATTTTTATCTCCCAATCTTGCACACCTTGATGGTACACTGTATAAGACATACTCTGACATGGATGAAACCGACATTATTCCTTCAGTTCCTTGCTCATTGTCGAATGTTTGACCCTCTATATCATCTATACACTTAGCTGCTGTATTCATATTCTTATAGTATTTATCTAATGAGGAACATGTCTTCATGATATGTAAAAAAACCTAAAATTACAAGTATGTGAGCACCTAGCAATAGCTAACTGCCTTACCTGCAAAGATAGCTTTGTATATTCATAGCAGGTCTTAATCTAAATTTTAGATCCATCTTGCATATTTATTCCTAGAGGATTAAAGTAGGACAAACCAGTCATAATCACAAGACGCAGACTGTGTTGCCTTTGTGATGGCGAAAAACTAAAACAACAAATTTCCCAGACAGACATCTCATTTCCAGTCTAAAGAGGTTTGTTTGTCAGTTTTGTTTATCTTTTATATAATTACATGATATATTCAAACCCAATCACGAGCTTTTAGTCCAGTTGTGTTGAAATGTTCATCAAATTTCATCCCATTATCCAGGTAAGCATGAATATTAGTAACAATGAAAGTCACACATGGTCATAATAAACATTTGAATGCCTGGGGCATAGTTTTGCAATTGGGTTACCGGTTAGTATCCCTTAGTCGGCTTTTTAATTTGCAATATGGAGTCACCGGGTTTTATATAGCAACCACATTACCTATTATTTGACCATCATGTTATGATAACAGACTCAGAATGGAGTTTCACTTTCAATGCAGTATCGTAAGGGGTGTGTTTTTCAATACATATGTCTTGTTTTGCTTTTGTCAGTCTTTTAAAGTTGATTTTGTACTGCGTTTAACTATTTTGTAAAATTAACAAATTTTTGATGAATCTCAAACTGGTCTTGAGTACGTAAGCACTCGATGTAAATGCGTTTTAACACAATAAAATAATTTTCCATTCAGAAGTGATCCCTGATAGAATCCGTTTGTATAATGTCTTCTTAATTAAATAAAAATTAATGTAACTTTCTTTTCTAGGAAAAGATTTTGTTGTAAAAGTTCAGCTTTGCTAGAAAGCTATTTTCCTGGTTGGTTCTAAATCTTCTGAATTCTAGTGACTTATAATGATGCTGCGTGACAACGATTACAGTTCATATTCTATCTTCTGACCTATTGGTATATATGGCTAACGGTGTGACGTAAGCAGACAATTTCTGAGCAAGGAAAGAAAGGGAATAAGCCGAATTCTCACTTTGAACGTCATCGTCTCTCTCCAGTAAAAAGTTATTGCATGTTCCGATTGCAAATCTATTTAAAATGCTATCAGGTGGTGTCATTCTCGCTTCGCTTGAAACTCTTCGTTCGAAATGATTCTGAGAACATAAGTTGATATCTGAAAATACATTTCTTAAATTGTTTAGTCAGAGATGTGAAGATATTGTTAGGCAAAATCTGCATGATACGATTAAGTTAATGGAAACAACTATACTTATATAGGTCACTGAGAACAGAATTCATTTGTCAAAGATATCTAGAATTATTAGGAGATGGCGATTTTTGTTATATATCACTATGCTTAGAGGGGGAACTTGCCAATTAGAGGTAACACAGGAAGATATAAAAATATTTGTTGTGATAAAATATTGTGTCAAATTTGTAATGTTAGTATCGAAAATTAATTCCATCGAATTTCTGCTTGTCCGCTACATGGAGAATTACGAATAAAATAGTTACCCACCTTTTTTAATAAACATTTAAATTTAGAAAATGTTTGGACTTTTATGCAAAATAATACTAGAAAATTATGATGACTAATTTGACAATGTCAGCTATTAAAGCCTTAAAGATTAGGGAAGCAGATCTATGACCGAAGAAATGCTTCCCATGATAAATAAGTGAATACCAGCAGCAGAAAGAAATATAGGTATGTAGCAATATGCGCAGAAATGGGAAACAAATGGGAACTCGAAAAATATATATGAATTTCACTGAAATGAACTAAGAACATAACTAAATGGAAAACGTGGAAGAAATGGCAAAATATGCAGGATTTGGACAGAAAGATGTTGAGGACGAACACAGTTAAGGGCAAGAAGGAGATTGGTAACATAAGAAAAACAGTAAGGGGGAGGTTAACATGGATAAAGAATAGACGGAGAAGGACCACAGAGATGAAGAGGCAGACGAAGAAGAGAAGAAGAGGAAGAGAATGGAGAATAAGAAGGTGAAGATACAAAACAAGTAAAGACAGTGAACAGGGAGTATGAGGAACAATTAAATTATTATTTACATGAGACGAAACGGGCTTTGAAACAGAAGTATTTATTGCGTAGGAAACCTAGAGTCACGTCGACAATAACTGTTAGCAAGCTTCATTTGTAAGTTTTTTTGCTGTGTTGCCCTCTACGCACTTTCCTATTACCAGCGGAATAAACTCCAGGATTGTATTTGTCAGCTCTTAGGTAGCTGCTTGGCAAGTAGCTGAGAGGTCCAACATCATTTTCAGTGTTATAGCCGCCATAAAGATATGGTTCCAGATTGCTGTAGCCTCCGATGTTTTTGTATGACCCCTGATATTCCGAGCCGCGGGGCTGATAAGATCCTAAAGAACTGTAACGACGAAACAAATCGCCATAGTCGAAGTCACCAATGCCATACAGACTGTTATAGCCGCCTAAGCGATACTTACCAAGACGGCTGTAGTCACTCAAATATGTCCTTAGATTGCTGTAGCCACTGCCGCCGCCGCTGCCTCCATATGTCCCCAGATTACTATAGCCGCTACCGCCATATGTCCCCAGATTACTAAAGCCACTGCCGCCATATATTCCCAGATTACTGTAGCCGCTGCCGCCATATGCTCCAAGATTATTGTAGATGCTGCCGCCATATGTCCCACTGCCGCCATATATTCCCAGATTACTGTAGCCGCTGCCGCCATGTGCTCCCCGATTATTGTAGCCGCTGCCGCCGTATGTCCCCAGATTACTAAAGCCACTGCCGCCATATATCCCCAGATCATTGTAGCCGCTGCCAACGTTGTGATATAGCCCCGAATGGCCTAAGCCGAGAAAGCGATATGGTTCTATTGAAGTATAGTGACGTAAGGGGTAAACATCGTCGTAGCCAAAGCCGTCCAAATCATCAAGACTGTCGTAGCCATCTACTGAATGAAAACTTAAGTGATTCAGTGATTTCGTCATTTAACTCATAAATCAACCTTTTAGAAATTACATCTACTCTTTCTTTTAGCATTTTTTTAGAGCGGGACTCTTCGGTCCGGCTTTAATAAATGATAAAATATAGCGTAGATGGAATTTCTAAAAGGCTGATTTATGAGTTAAATTACGAAATCGCTGAGTTTTCGAAAAGACTAAAGCAGTTGAGCGACGAAACAATCAATATCGCATATGCTTTGCTTTTCTAGCGAGGAGAAAATCATGATGTTATTTGTTATTGAACAATATTTGACGATAGTTCTGCCACCTCCTGTTATCAAACTCTTGTCAGATCAGAAGATAAAAAGCCAATTCAATCTAATATGCAATTCAGTCCAGTGTTGCTTGTCTTGGATACTATTTGTGTAATAAAAATATCGCATCCATCTTTCCATGCAAAACTAAGTTTTATCATATGGATACATTTACGATGTTTCATATTTGAAAATATAATTATTAACTTTTAATCCTCAGTAACAATGTGAAGTTGTCTTTTCTTCGTTTTCGAGCCTTTCTGATTTAATTCCATTTATAAACTACATCAATAAAGCATTGATTTCTTGACAAATTGTGATTTACCTCCATCATTTATATCAACAAACGATAACCTCTATGAACAACCAAAAACCAAACCAACAAATAATCTCACATTGCAAATGCCATGTATACTACTCCACACATCTCACATTGCAATGACTATGCCTACATCTCGTCAGAGAAACTGTATGCATTTCATGTTCTTTGCTACACGGAAGATACACAAACACTCATTCAACGATTCTTATGTTTAACCGATTAAAAACAGGGGCGACCACGTTTAATTATGACTTACCTGTGAATGGCTGCATGTACGACAGGTGCATTACACAAAACAGCTCTAAAACAACGATAGCGACGACAAATTTGCCCATCTTCTAAACCTAAAATAGCAAATATATAGTAGAGAACTTTTTTGTTTCTTTCAGCGTAGCCTTTCTTTAGTTCGTGTCTTGACAGTAGTAATTTGAATGAATGATGGCAACCAGCGTCAAGTGTTTTAAAAAAAGAATAAATTATACTAAGGTTATAATCTTCAGCTATTTCCGATATTTAGAACAGTAAATATATTTGCAATATGACAGTTTAGCAAAATATGTTGCTAGGTACAATTCTCTGTCTTTCTGTTGTTAGTTACGAACCTTTACAAAACAAAATAATACACTAATTTAAGTTCCCGTTTGTATCCTAAAAAGGAACATCCAGCTTCTAAAAGGGTAATTGAACATATGTACAAAATATTGACAAGCCCTTGAAGGGAAGTTTGGTGTTTATCAATTTTTAATTTAAATGCAAGATTATTCCTTGATGTGTAATAGTTCTGATTTTATTTTCCCTATCTTCCGATCTGGTATAGAAGATAATTTTTCTGCAATATGCAAAATTAGAGGGGACTGGGACATATAACAGTTTGCATTGAGGGTCCACAAGCCGCTATGTCATCGCGGCACGTTCTATTCTCACACAGATAGTCTGAGAAACGTTAGCTTTTGCTAAGTAATTAGCGATTTTTGTTGAATCGCCATTTTTGATCCGTTGTATAATTTCCAACTAGGCACAGAACACTTTTGCTATAAAAAGCATACTTTTGAAATAAAAATAAAGTCAGTATGCTTAAACAATATATATATATATATATATATATATATATATATATATATATATATATATATAAGTGTGTTGTTGCATTTTTAAGTAGGGAAATCCTTCAATAATATATAAGTAACACTGTTTAAAAATATAATAGTGTCAGTACTACAAAATTATATCCTGACCCTGATGATCCATGAGTGATAAATCCAAGTTTACAACACAGCCAAATGACAGATCACCTGAAAATATCCGGATTTAAAAAGTGTCCTATATCAACTTATATCAATTTAAATTCCTTTAGAAGCACACGATGTTTGTGTATATTCACAGGTATGAACATCGCATATATAGAAATATAGATTATATCATTTAACATAATCTATATACACCGCAGAATTTTATCTCCAGTTAATAAAATATATTACGAATACATGTGCAGTCTACGGGTGTGGACAATGTTGACCATGTTGGGGCTAATAACCTATCCACTAAATGAATATTGATTTTCTTGGGGTATAGTATCAGATTAACACCATCACCAACAAAGCACCACTTTCTGATGTGTCGAAAATACAACTCTAGATATGTACATCATTATCATTATTATCATCTCCAACAAAGTACAATTTGCAAAATGTGTTGAAGGACTGTTGCAGGATTCAACTGTAGATGTTCATCATCATCATCTTCTTCTTCATCATCATCATCATCTTCTTCTTCTTCTTCTTCTTCTTCTTCTTCTTCTTCTTCTTCTTCTTCTTCTTCATTATCATCAGTAATTTTAGCAGCGATAAAGGTGTTTCATAAACAAGCTCTCAGCGCAAAGATTGATAGAATTCCTTCCTTGTGCAGAATATCGTCAATCATGAAGGCATATCAAAATAAGTCAGATGGTCCCTTATCTCGTACTTCAGCACATGAATTATATCGTTTCGACTACTGATAGCACATGAAAGGTTCACGTAGTTTAAATACTATCATTTATGTAAATATAATTAAAAACCTTTAGTAGATTTTACAAACGAACTTACAAAGATCAACTTTCAAAATATCTTTAGAAAGTTAAAGTTGAAGTCAATACAATTTTAGGAACCAGGAACTCATTAGTGATATGTGAAAGACTACATTCGGAACAGCGCGCAGAGCGCTGCATAATTCCACTTTATTAAAAGGGATATTATTTACAAATATTTTTTCTAATATAATAAAAAACATAAATGAATTAAGATTGGTAGATATAAGTAATTGATTGAAAAGTTAATTGATTGGCAAATATATAGACAGAGATACTGATACAATATGTTGATTAAAATTGATTAAGAAATTGGTAAATAGATACACAGACACGAAGATAGAGAGACATATTGAAATATGTTGTGCAATTTAGTACGCGCTATGATTACATTAGTTGATTTTTAAAATTTGACAAAGAAGTTTGTAGAAGCAAATGATATTATTTTACCTGCTAAAATGTAATCCAAAGGTGCAAAGACGGAAGTGACTGGTTTATCTTGTCATATGGTCTTTTATATGAAGTCGTAAACATATGATTGGCTTGTCTGGAAATATTTTATAGACTGACATTCAAAAGTTATGATTTATATTTTCCGCTTATTGATTGATGGCCGTAATAAAATCATGCGCAAGCGGAAGAAAGAGGTACATTTAGGTCTTTCCATTTAATTTGAATGTCCCTTTGATAAAAGGGAAAATCAATCTTACATAAGTAAAACAGATATCGCTCTGAATTTTTCCTTGAAACCAATTTTTACTACATGTAAGTTTCGGATTGCTCTTTTGACCTTTCATATATGCCAAAAATCTCAGTCGCTGTATGAGGTTGATCTAGATTGGAATTAAAGTATAGCGAAGCACACCGAAAGCGATTTATGTAACTTATAAACAAATATGAATGATATATGGATCTATCACACTTATGATCAATAGAAATTATATACAAAAATGAACAATGTTGCATCTACTTCCAAGGTACCAACGAAAAGAATTTGTACAAAAAATGCGAATAAACGCTTTATTCACAAATAGGATATATACATATATATTTGATTTTTCACTCATACAGTGATACTGAATTATTTAGCAATGGAACATATAACTTGTCATTCATTTGACGATCACAAAATATCTTTGGTACCACCACGATCGTCGAATGGTCAAGGAGTCATCACGTTTGACCCGCTCCTCCCATTCTGCTTAATGATCCTTCAAGAGCCTGCCTGTTTTCTGCAGACCAGATGGTCGCAATGCTTTGGTCCATCATCATTAGAAAACCACTTTCCCCAAGTCAACGTCACCACCGACAGCTTCACACAGGTTTTAGAAATCCCTACTATGTCCTGCGGCTCCGCATCGAATATATCAGCTCAACGATCGAATTTTGTCTTCATTTCTGATCTAGGAGCATCTGTGATCGTTCAGTTATGTTAGGGTGGGGTTTAATTGCCCCGACCCGCTTACTCGATGGCCTAAGCATTCCATGTTAGAATATGCTGTACTGCAATTCGTGGGTCAAGTTTTGAGATTTGCTTTTCGGAATTTGTCGAACAGATCTATTAATTCTCCAACATGTTCTTCCCAGGTAATCGTTTTCCACGCCTTTCAACAGTTTGCGCATAAGTCGAACATAAAACTCACCGGCGTAGGCCTAACCAAAAGGCATGTCTTTAAACTGGTATAGACCTTTAGGTGTCGTGAATGGAGCTAACGCGCGGGAATTATCAGCGATGGGCATTGTCAATATCCTTTCGTGAGATCAAATTTTTGAAATATATTAGTACCCAGCCAATTTTGAAAACAAGCCCTCCAGATCTGGAATCGATTCTGCATCAAACACGGTGAATTTGTTTAGTTGCCGAAAGTATAAAGAGCGGTTTGTTTCGCCTTTCTTTCTGACTAATACCACAGGAACGAATAAAGGGAGCTGGATCTTTTTTATCACCGTAAGGTCAACATTTCAACGAGACTGCTCTTCACCACGGCTCTCGTACACCCGGTGTCGCATAAGATCGTGGTTTCCTGAGCGTTGGCTGCACCACTACCGGTGGGTACCTTCGCCTAGAGAAAAATAGACATGTCGATCGAATGAATCACATCACGACCGATCTGCGTGCACACCGCAGACTCATATACTGAACTTACGTTATTAAAATTATCACACGGAAAATCAGTGCGCTTTCCGCCTCCTGACCACCCTCAGCTTCATTAGCAACCGGGATTCTTCGGACAAACCCCTTTCCTTTCTTGTACAAACCTCTTTCGTTTCGGTTAATCGAGCGAGATGTTACCCCACTCCTTACATATGAAACATTGCCTGTCCTTCCGATATTTGCGCTCTATACATTGAACATTTTCAGTTTTGATAGAACCAAATTTTTCGGGTTCTCTGAGTCTCCGGTCTTTAGATTGGTTATCGACCTTATTGTCCCTAGAGACCACATTCTGAGAACCACCCCGATTTTCGGGAAAGTAGTCTGTCTGTGTATGCGTATTCAATATATTCGTGCATTTTCTCCTCAGAAACAGATGTATCTCTTTACAGTAAGCAACCGACGGCTGGTCCCTAAGTTAACACTAGGTAACACCCTAGAACATAATTTCGATCTTACCACATTCCACCCACTGAGGAAAATAAATCCCCGTCCTACTGACGAACTTTTGCTGCTTTCTATACTTGAACTTGTTGAGGAACTTTTTCTCCGTTAGCTCGTTTATCTTAAGGAGTGATTCTCTCAACGCATCTTAATTTAGCGCGTCGTTCGCCTGTCGACGTGAATATACATCTAGAGCTTTTCCCGATAGCAACACGCTGATATGAAACGACTAATAACCCACTTGTGGAAAGTGGCATCTCTTTCAAATCTGCCTTCTATCATGTAAGACGTTTTAGCAATTATTTTAGCAGGAAATTATTTCCTGCTGATAAATCGGTGTAATATTAATTTGGTTGGGTTACCGGGTGTGCCATAAAGGTTATGTTTTCCCATGACTCACATAAGGTTTGTTCAGATGGAAAGAAGAGGAACAGTAACATAATTCTTGTCCTCCTCTCCGTCACAGGGACTTAGGAGGTGTCACTCAGTCACAGTGACAAGGGAGGTATCACTTCGTCACAGTGATTAGCGATGTGTCACTACCTTAGCTACGCAATACGTAAATAGCGGGGATTCAGGAGGTGATTAGGTTCGAACTACATCTGTAACGAAGAAAAAAACTTTCACGATTGCAGAGCCTTACTAAAACAAACCTCATTCTATATACAAAAGTATATGTGACAACAAACATGAAATTATTCTACCTATTTAAGGACTACTAACATCATATCTTTTAGAATGCCTGTATTTAAAATATCATATAAAATTCGGTAAATAATCAAATAAGCAATTAAACAAAACGTAAGTAATGTTTACATCAGACATAATATTAAACCAGATTCTTTTAATATAATTCCAGTGATTGTGAACAAATACACATCAATGAAATTTCGAACTTTAGATCATAATGCCGAAAAGTCATAGTTTATAACTTTCAAATATAAAGAGTTAGTTTTCCAAATTAATCATCGTAGGTCGTGAAGTTAGCAGCGAAATACTTTGCAATCACAAAATTAAAAGAAACAAAATCACAAACAATCATAACAAAACCATAAGAATCAATTTCTAACATTACTGAATTTCCCTAATTACTAGTTATATACAAATTTCTAACAGTTATAGAAAAATCTGTCACTATATATTTTTACGTTGGCTACAATATTTTCAGACACTTACCATTACTGCGCTGACACAAATTGCACTATGAACAAAATGGCAAAAACTCTTATTTATTAAGATTAAGATACTTTTATACCTCTAAAGAAAATTAGTGATATCACAATACGGCTTTTATAATTTGATAACTGATACAGATGAACTCCTTCTACACCCTAAGATTTTACTACTTTTACCCTGATCGTCACAAGTAAGTGAATGAGATAATAAAGAGATAATAAAGAATAAATAAGATGAGATAATAAAGAATTAAAATATCACGCCAGCTACAAATAATTCTAGAAAAATCAACACGCTGCCACTTGCAATGCAGCAAATTTCAAATATTTGGTGTGGTTGATATCGGTTTGATAAGATGGGTCAAAGGCGATTTGTATCTGCTTACCTCAATGATTTTTATGAAGTAAAAATTCCATAGTTTACTAGAGTGCTTAAGTAGGGTCGCATGCGATGTTGAATTTGATGATATTATATCAAGTAAAAATCCATAGCTTACTAGTGTGATTGGGTATGTGTTTACTTAAAGTTTTCTTTCCTGTGAACATTGGCTATATAAACGATTTTGCAAAGCAAAAGCTGCTGGCAACAAGCAAACATTTACACGATTTTCGATACCTTTAAGTCATAGTCGTTAATGCTCCAGTTCCTATGTTTCCTCTCTGTACGCGGAGTCGAGATGGTTTTCCATTTCGATCAGCACCATTTAGCCATGCTAACCGTTTAATCTTTGCAGCCCATTGAGTACATCTTAGCAATTGTGTTGAGATTACTTTGCGTCGCGGCTAAAATTTCTGAATAGATTTTTATGCGCGAATGCAGTCATATCGAAATTATTTTACCAGCCTCGCCAGCTGCTAATGATATAGCTCCGACAGCAATAACCGATTGGCGTAACTGCGCTGGTTGCCGTGGTCATACTTCCAGCATTACCCAGACCTACAGTGGTCGCAGCGGCGGGTCCACAAATAGCAAAAACAACAATACGTTTGTATTTCGCTAAAAAACAATTTTTCCTAGCGCGTTCATCTTCCAGTTGTTTTTCTGCTTCAATTATTTCCTCGCGTCGGTAACATTGAGAATCCATCATAATTTTTATATGAATAATATGATCGCCTATGTATAATGTGTCGACTGGATGGTTCTGATCAAGTGGAAAACGCACAAACGCTTATAACCAATTACCTTCTTTACTGGTACAATTGCCATACGATGACAGCAAATATCTGATAGACGAACATTTAAGTCTCAGGCGATTGTGCCCCTTGAGAGCCTAATACCACCTTCATATAGAACCTTGTTCATTGCAGTCGTGCTTATTATCTCGTTTTCACCCATGTGCGTTCTTGTCAAATAACAGTCGAGATATTTCGTTTCTTAGTTGGATCAGTTTTGTTGCGACATATTCAACTGGGAAAGCAACCACGGTGAATTGGATTTGTTACTGAATTCTACTTCGTCATTGTGGAAAACAATACATTTTTATTTTCATGTGTGGATGTGCAGTCCAAGCTGACCTTGAATTTGTATTGATATATCGGAGTGGTTCCAAATATCGATTTTGACTTGGCTCTTAAGCAGACTATTTTTCAGTGTATACGATGGCTTGTTAACACCACTCTAACGAAGATATTCGTCGACAAGTGGAACAAAATCACTATCATTGCTTACAACTCCTATCAACCAGTAAAACACCACGTCGGTAAATTCTGCAACCTCATCAGCGCGGTCAGAATCCATCACTTATATGTAATGAAAAATTTAATCCTAATTACAAATACCAAAAACAGTTAAACACCCGTATTGATACATGCGGAATACTTCAATATGAATGTCACTTGATCTCGTATATGTCAAAGATTCCGCAACTTCGTCGGGATTGCTGTGTATTATTATTCGTGGGTCAAGCTGGCAGTTTATTAAATATGTTAATTGGTCCTAGCCATTGTAATAACAGGATACGATAAATAAATACTATGCAGACGCGCGTACTGTTAAGCTGTAAGATTTAGACTTATCAAAACCATACACATTAACAACAACAATTCGACCATTTGTTATTATATTATCAGTCTTTTTCATCTCCTTCTTTGGTTAGCAGCTTTGGATATGGTGTAAATGAAGTTGAAGCGTGGTTGCAAATATGCCTCTGCGATCTGTTCAACCACATATTGTTTTGTTGTAGCAACATCATCGTCAAAATCATTTTTGACAAAGGAAACCGACACACTGGCATTTTTATATTGATTTCGGCCAGATTCTTTGGAAAGGCACCTCGCAGCTTCAAACAAAATGTTCACATTGTATGCACGTAGTTCCCCAGTTCAATGTTGAAAAATAACAAGCTCGCTCTTGTCAACGTCAACAATCAACCCGACCGGCATACAACGCTTTAAGAACAAGATATCTACTGTGTTCGCTGTTCGCCGTTCATAGCGAGAAAGCTTGCCAGTAGCTTCTCGTGGGTCGGTGGTTCTTTCTGGGGTTTTCCCGGGTTCTTCCTCCGCTGTTTATACTGGCCGCCATGTATAGCCTATCTTGTGCTGAAAAATGGCGTTAAACCCTAGAAAAAGAACAACATCCCCAGCGCTTGGGGTTAAATAATCAACAGCTGCTCGAGGTGGTGCAACCTCGTGCAAATCATTGTATTAAAGATGTCGAGGTGTTATCCTGTATACAGGCCAATGAGTTCTAGGTCCTGTTGTGCAATCCAGGTTGACGACTCCGATTTCCAGCTTGCGAGAAATCATGGAGCCGAGTTCATCATGCAGAGAGACGCCTTGGAAATGCTTGACTGACTTAGTATTCGTTAGTAACTCAAACTTATTCGATGGACGCGTGAGAAACTTCCACTTTGTTAACCACGATGTCATGCCAGAAGCCATTTGGTATAGTTCCGGGTAGTCGAAGACCTTTCCCTGAGTGTTTTCAAAAAAACATTAATGTGACCCCGTAATCGTTCGATATACCATTACTTTCTTTCCAAAGATTCTTTGGCCTAAGGCCAGCCTTAGCTTCGTGATCTGACATTATTATTTGAAACGTTACAGAATCAATGACTGGTTTGTGAAATTATTGCTAGTTTTGAATAAGCTAGACAATACGTCTCACCCGGCCACTTGTACCGTCCAACAACATTATTTTGTCAGAGAGAGTCACAGCAATTCATTTTTAACCAGTGGTGTGAATATCAGTTACATGTGCATGAAACTGCATGCCAACCATGGACTGCTTAACCAGCACCATGTGCTCCAAAGAAAAGTAATAAATCAGGCACAACATACTAAAGTAGTACTAGGAAATCTGCAGACCTGTGCAAATGTTATCATCCCGATGAATGTACGACCACAGCTTCTGTTATGCAGGTGCAAAATAAATGTTTCCTATGTCAAGCAAAGTCGTTTCAAAGGGTTCGTGGTCGTTTAACCGCAGAGAAACTTCAGACACTCCTAACTTGTCATATGTTACTAGTGGGCTGAATATCACCATTGTTAATAAATCCATTATACTGATGAGCTGTCCAACGTTTACACAAGCCATATATTGGAACGTCACCAATACATCTCTTGGTGCAATAAAGCATCGTTGGTTAGTCATTTGCAATGAAAACTGTTGAACGTTGGCTTCTGGTCTGTGGTAAGCGTTTGAAATGATTGTGGTGACGTGCCTCCAGAATAATAAATGTCAATGAACCCGTTTCTACAGCTATAGAAGGGGTTAGCATCCACAATATTAATTTCGCCAACACAATGTTGCAAACAATAAGAACATCATCATCGTTCCAAACTGCATCGTCACTGTTACCCTTTCGAAATAATGTTTCTCTGTGTTTGGCTCCAAACATAACCTTGAGAACATCTCTGCATGGTTGGATCCATCCTTGTGAAATATCGTACACGGACCATCATCGTTGTATCTTGCTAGACCGATAATTGTTGTCACCGTTGCCGAGAATTGTTTCGATTTCCTTTCCATTTATGGAATGTGATGCACTGCTGCAGAACAAAACCATTGTTAACTAATCCAATATTGGAACCACAGGCGTAACTGGTACAGGCGTCGTCGTCTTGTACAAGTTTTCCTTCTATTTATAAACGGGAGAAAACCTGTCGGCAAAATATTCTCGCCGGTTATCTTGGTGTTCAAGCATCGGCTCATCGTATTCTCACTTAAAGTGCTATGGCAAACTCTCTAAGTACATCATTATTCGGCTGATCCTCCGCTTCAACGCGTAATTATGAAAAACCGATCCTTCTTTCACCATCTCCAAGTCATATTCAATAGCAGTTGGGTTTTCCATGACCCGACCGGTCCAATAATCAAAGCGTGATATGAGTTTTAAAAGGAAAGACACGGTTCATGGCTTGTTTGGACTTTACCAGATGAGACAAGTCGATGACGGTAAACGCAGCGTTGATTGTTCTCGTGATGCCATGTTAAATGTCACTTGTATAACTCAATCATGCCTTCGTATTGTGTGCAATGTCACATGAAAACGCTTACTGCAAATCCAGCGCCTGTCGAGCTGTGGTGGAGTGAACTTGTATTCGATGTGGAACAAAGAAGTTCACATTTATCGGGCCTAATGGCCATATATGCGCAGGATCTAAATAAAGATGTCGCTGGCGGTGATGTCGCTGTTGCATTAACGAAGCTACCTGGAATGCCATAAATCAAATACTCTGGTGAAAAACACATCCCAGAATACAACTAATGTAGGCCTGGAAAACAGATTCTAACAAACACAAAATAAAGAAGCACCGATAAACCGCGTCGCTGCTGCATGATACTGACATGAATAGCTTATAAGGCTTCAAACGATATCCGCGCACGTCAACAAGCTGGCATAGATCTCATCCATGACTTAACTGCATTTAATCTTACACTCGGAGAAAGAATTGCTAAATGGATCATCAAAGGAGGCTGACAGTTAAGATTACATTAGGAGGTGGACATAGTCTACTCATTAGAGGTAAAATAAAAAGATTTTATAATAAAAAACAAACATGAATAAAAGATCATAGTTTTTTAGCGGACTTAATCCCAAATATAATACAGTCCACGTGGTTATCGGAAAGGTGACGCTGCTGTTGAAAAGGTACAAAACATGGCAAAAGTCAAATATGGGATTGCTGGAGGATGATTGGCAAAACAAACTTGTAAATTTACCTAACTGAGCCATGGAAGATTTCCCGTGAATGGTATTATGTAAGAGCACCTAGCGATGTTCATCGTGATGATCTTTTGTTTCTTCCACATGATCGCGTCAGGTGGCAAATATAGATGTTGCTAGCAGATACAAAGAAACAAGCGGTTGTTGTCTAAACGTTCAGCAAGTGTCGCTGATGCGTTTAAACGTATCTATGCACACTCACTTCTAACATGGCCAAGGTTATTGTAAGTCGATCAATATAAAGAATTTCTCAGAGCTGTTAATGCTCTGTTAACAGACATAAGGCGCTCGTTCATGCTGGATATGTTGACATACATTATGAACAAGCTATTGTGGGACGATTTAACCGCAAACTTGCAGAACGGTTATTATGACATCAGTATGTGCAATAATTATTAATGAGGTCTCTGATCCGGATCACAGAGCGATCACGCGAATGGGTAACATTACTTCCA
This sequence comes from Megalonaias nervosa, assembly GCA_016617855.1. Lineage (NCBI taxonomy): Eukaryota > Metazoa > Mollusca > Bivalvia > Unionida > Unionidae > Megalonaias > Megalonaias nervosa. The sequence continues at coordinate 41,969 of JAECUM010023348.1, forward strand.
TCAGTCATATAAGCATTAAATATTCAAACTACACGCCAGACTATGTTAAAACCCACTGAAGATATTCGACAGATGTCTGTCACCTTTACCTACAAAAGGACCTCACAACCATCGCAATTCGACCCACTAGGAGACAATTTTGTTCGATATCTGTATACACGAGGTGCAACTGACCCAGTATGATCCGTTGATGTATTTATAATTTCAGGCCGGATTGAGTTTCCAGGACCACCAACACGCTATCATTTAGCACTCGCTGGTGATCGAGCAGCTAGACCGAGTGAACTTTGTGCACCAAGTAGAGCATTACTACGAGAGGAATTACAATTCATTCCCACAAATACAGAACTGCCACGAGAATCTACTTTAATGTACTAGGGCTAGCGTATCAATTGTAAATTGATTGAAAATAGCATGGTGTCCGTACGTATAAATGGTACTTCGCTTGTGGAATATCCATCGCTCGAAACTCACCTTGGTGCAACAATGCGCTGCTTCGGATTATGTAATAGCTGTGTGTGTGAAAAAATGGCTCGCTCAAACATAACGCATACATGTCATGTTTACGATTGTTTGCAACAATACACCGGGAACTCATTTAGCCTTTCTTAATATTCTTGCAGGATCCAACATTCATTGTATACGTTTGAGGCTGCAGTTAGCTTGTCAGCGCACTTGTCTTTAAACTTACCAGTGAAGTTTTGTTGGTAATACTAAAAAGCGAATAATCTTTTGAATAATCACTGTTTTCAATTTCGTTCACGAATATATCCGATATTATATCCGCGTAAATATCGATAGTGGTGATATGCAAAGCCAATGTTCCGATGTGTTAACCCTATCTACACCATGGCGGATAGATCAGATAATTTAGTGCTTCGGGTCTGTGGTTTTCATTGGATGCGGCGGCAATGGCTGTGTAAAATAAGTATAAGATTGTAGATCTGGAACTTACTGAAATCGATATGTATCGGAGTGTCTCTGTCTTGACAAAATTAGCATCTAAGAGGTTATATACAGGTCGCAATCTTCAAGCATCGTAATAGATGAACCAAACTGATAATAGTAACGAGGATATGTTGTCTTATAGATTAACCTGTATAATCCTTTTGATACATTTGCCCCATCCTGACTGAGATATGTGGTGGAATCAGTATGGCGCGCAAATTCCCTGCTACTATTTCCGCCGTTGATATCTGCAATGTATCTAATTCATAGCGAATCTGTTGGGAATCACCTATCTGTGCGTCAAACACTTCTTCAGATTTATGATACCGATTATGTTTATTTTCAATAGTTTCGGTCATTTGTTGTTTCTTTGAAAGCAGAATTGCATACGGTTTTGGCCGATATTTGTAATATATTATGATACGAGAAGAAATCACCTCCGTGTCAAGCGATGGCACCAATGATTTTTATTATTTTTGCTGAGTCGGCACATTTATGTGATTTGCTAATATGACAGCTATCTTAGGTTGTCGCCAGACTAAATTTGTCTTTACCTTTTTTACCATTAATGGGCTAAATTGTTTTTTAATATATTTGAAGGTTCATATAATAACTTCTGGGATTAACTTTATTAAGGAGATCATGTATTGAATTGAATGTTCATTGTAACACGTATTGCATTTAACTGCTTAACAAGACCATTTATAGGGCTGCAACCTACACCTTTCTGAAAATATTCAATAGATTCAGCTGAAATGTTCTGTGGAAGCCGGACTTATGGGATCAACAATACACCGGTAGGAGAAATTGGAAGATAACTCCATAGTTCAGTTTTTCTTCATCCACTGTGGACCATGGATTCGGAGTCAAGAGAAGTATTCCTAACTACCCAAGTCCATATTTGATCCATGAATTAAAAACAAGACAAAGAGTCTGAAATACTTTCTCAAGCAAGTAGAAAAAAAGGAAACAAAATGCATGAATAAAAGATGGAATGGATAATAAGATTATAATTATCTTTCAGGATTTATTATTGAGATTCAGCTACGAAATAGTCTACCTTTACGTTCGCTATCTTTATTTGATTGTGTGTCTGTTCTGTGAAATGATTCTTTCAACGCCCGAGTAATATTCTCTGCTGTCTTCCATGATGTTGTGGATCCATGGATCCCCTTTACCAGGTAATAATTCTTCCCAGAAATCCATTTAGGTTTTAAAGGTTTGTCGATTGAATTTATTATTATCTTCAGATTGCACGTGACTACAATCAATCAATCAATTGTATTATGCTTTGCCTCGTCCGGCAAAAGGTATTATTGGTTATCAGAGGCTGATAATCCCTAGGACATTTGTAAAGCTTGAGCCATTTTGCATGCTCGAATGATTTCAGCTGTTTGAAGAGCGACGCAACCAAGTAATGTAGAACGGACCCTCCCATCGAGGGAAAAACATTTTAGATAACCACACAAGCTGATGTGAAATTTGAAGGTGGACATAATCTCCAACAAGAAGGGGTTCTCTTGCTGTTATGTCAAACCTTTGTTTACTTCTTTGCTACTTCATATGTATTTGATTTAGCTAGTTGTTGAACTATTTTCCAGTTTTGGATTAATTGGTCACCTTATGTTGGATCTGTTTCTTGACGACCTCAAGAGGTATGAGAGACAGATCTAGGGGTAAATCCATCTTTGTATTGTTTATGACACATACATAACATAAAGACACCTACCAGGCAGCTATAATGCAAGTGTATTAGAAAGAAAGGAGAAAATCAACAACTTTATTACTTCTATATCAGCCTCCAAATTAGATGTACTGATCTATATATTTTAGATTAATATTTTTAATGTGGGTCTAAAAGTGTAAAATTGGTCATGCTCGTTATGAATAATGGATGACTGATCGTCTGTGAATCTAAACAGTACATGAAATACTCGCCTTATGCTTTGTTTATCCATTTATTTCTGCCAAATTCGTGGCAGATAATCGACCAATTATTCATGATGTAGACATATAAAGTATGCTTAAACCACACACACAGGCTACGTAAAAAGTTTTAATTTATTTGACTTTTCCGATTTTACTGGACACTTTAAACATTTACCATTTGCAAGTTATGTAGTATGTACAAATGTGGTCCGGCCTAGAAACTGTGATCTGGCCTAAATCCAACAATCTTAATGGTAACATCAATAAGGAACAACTTGTTGTTTTGGTAAAATTTAATATCACAGTGGTCAGAACTATATGTTACCAAAAATATACATTGCGAAATATTTTGCAGGAAAAATAATTACCATCCATCTTAACGTCTTGAATGATGTGGCGAATTGTCGTCCAGAAATAAATCAACTGTGCTGGTTAATTACTTGCAGCCAAGACACATTACGTTGAAAGTAGTAAAAATGGGGACAAAGTGGCTGTGTTGTTTTGTTCTTATTTGTTTGTGTTTGTTTGTTTGTTTGTTGTTTGTTGTTTTGGGGGTTTTATTGTTTGTTTTTGGAGGGGTGTTTTTCTTTTGTGGGGTTTTTCTTACTTTTTGATGAACAAATTTCCTGCTCCTGAAGCATCGCCGTTGAGCACACCTAATCTGTAGTTCAAACTTTAACTGTAGCTCAAACTTTAAACTGTAGCTCAAAATTAAACTGTAGCTCAGACTTTAAACTGCAACTCAAATTTTTAAAGTAGCTCAAATTTAAACTGAGCTCAGGCTTTAATTGTAGCTAAAACTTTAAATATAGCTGAAACTTTAAACATTAACTCAAAGTTTAACTGTAGCTCAAAAACTGTAAATAAATTCAAGCCAGTAGTATGAACACATCTTAACGTATCAAATATAAATGTATTTTCAATGCAAACTGAGCTAAGTGTTGGCTGCTGTCTGTCAAAAGTGAAATGTCATCGGACGATTCTCTCCACCCAACAGACTCCATTTTTACTACACCTTTAAAATGTTCTTCTTCGTTTGAGATTTTTCAATATTATCATTGCATATTTGGAAACATCTCATTTTTCTTTGACTATTTTGCAATCTTCAGGGATGAAAATAAATTCCAAATATATTCAATTATTCTTTGAAAGACCCCACTTTATTTCTGAAGAAAACTGAGAATCCCTGCAATAATACAAGTAAATTAGTTTCTTTCTGCAGGAATAAACCTATTCGTATGTGCAAAATTCTGAAATCATTTTTACTGTCTATATCTCTGACAATATTAAAACATTGTCAAATCAGACGTAACGTAAGAGAGATAATAAAATCTCCCAACGTTGGGAGAAATTTGAGACATATTGAAACTGGGAGCAGGCAACAAGTGCATGTTCTAGAAAAGAATTTGTTTCAAAGCCAACGACTGACTCCAGGCTGAACGTGTCGATATAAATATAATTGAAATTGTTTATAATCTGACATTTGTTTGTGTTGAAAGTTCAAGATCATTCTATAGACACGGAAGCGTATTGCTGCCACGAGATATAAAGCAGCTATTATCAAGCACGTAATCAATAGCTATCACGTACCCACGTATTACTATCGCATACGTAATAATTATCATATCATACACATACCTGATAGTTATGATACACGGATGTGTATCTACAACGTACGTTGCTGATAATAACATGTACGTGCGTGATAGTCAACATTTGCATACAAAATAACGACACGAACTTTCGCATTAGCTTTTACGAACGTAAGAGGAATATTTAAAATGTTCTGAATATTATCGCTCTGAATAAGAGAGTTCTTTATTAATGCATCCCCTCACAATGCTCCCCATGCACCATACCACACATTCTTCGTCTTATGATTAAATTGTAAAATGTCATTTGTATTGACTGGAAAACTGTACTTCCAACCGCATGGCGACTGTCAAATTGCCTCCTCCGAAGCGAATATAGGATAATGGATTCAGCCTAATATCACTTGGAGCTAAATCAAGTCCTTATGAACGTGGCCAGCTTGGGTGCTGTACTACTTCAATAAATCTGTTATCAAGACGGCAGATTTATGCACAGGCACTTGATTCCGGGGTAAACTGATGTGTACACTCACCAATTAACACAAGGTAACTAACTCTCGCCGGTCACAATCTGACCCCTCAGTGACTCCGATCTAATTTTCCGATACTATCTGTGCATTCAGTTACACATAACGTACACCAATATAACGAAGACACTCCACACCTTACATCCATTACCAGTTAAGTAACCTTACTGATTCTGAAAGGCCAATTTTGCGAAAAGTTTATCAGTTGCTTCGCGTCTTCCACACTCTTGTGAACGTTCCAATAATCAACTTCCGGTCTACTTCGGAGTGAATGCGATTTGATCGTGATTGCTTCAGTGACTGGTTCTTTCATTGAATGAATCTTTTCAAACATCGCTTTCAATCGCTAAATCTCGGCTTAACCCGGCAAATATGCAATCGGAATATCCACTGTATTTTCCGTCAAGTCGCTTCGCTGTTCGGATCGTTACATGTGCTCAAGACTATGTGACATTTGCCGGGAAAATATTTAACAAATATCTTGACATATTAATTACATTGAATTTGTTCTTGGCGCTTTCTGAATAGCTATACAGGTGATCTCTGGTTGTGCTTGAGGAAAGATTTTTTAAAAAATTGTATACTTATTTAATCAATAGTTAAGTAATTACCCTGATTTCAACTGACATGTTATCTACCAAATGTTGAAGAATGCTTTGTGAACATTTCTCTTTATGTTAAATTCTATCAATCTTATATAGGATTTACACTGTCAAGAAAACAGAAGGATTTACTTGGTTAGTTCTTGTGTAATTATTTGTCATAATTTACATACCCAAACACAAAACTGAATCTCATATAGGCTTTACAGTCAAGAAAACTCATTGATAAACTTATTTAGTTTTTGTGTAGTTATTTGTCACTAATTTGCATACCCAAACACAAAATTGAATCTCGTATATGATCTACACTGTCAAGTAAACAAAAGGATTAACTTGGTTAATTCTTGTGTAATTATATGTCACTAGTTTACATATCCATACACAAAATTGTATTCAAAATGTATACATGCTGTGACCTGTATAGCTAACTGCAATTAACCAATCATGTGAGGTAGGTGATTGGATTTGGTTATGTAGCAATTTATTCTTTGCACATGAAAGCTATTTTATTTTGGTAAACTTCACTTGTTTAAGCACTGTGTGTTGTGTTTGAATGTAAAATAAATAAAGCACAATTATTTTGCTGTTGAAAAGGCTGTAGAGGGCCACAATATCATTTTGTTAGGCCAAAGTGGGGCAGGCAAAAGTTTTGTGGTTAAGGAAACACAAATGAAATTGTCTGCAGCAGGTAAAAATGTCAGTGTAACTGGCACAACAGGCATTGCAGCACTAATGTGAAAGGATGCACAGTGCATTCCTGGTCAGGGATTGGTGATGGTAGATATGATAGTGATGAACTATGTAGAAAACTTCTCACTGATGAACATTTTGATTCATATAAACAAAATATTTTGAAAGCAGACTGTTTGATAATTGATGAAATTTCTATGCTTTCATTGAAACTTATTGAACAAATTGAACATGTATGTAGAATGATTAGAAATTCAGTTTTATATTTTGGAGGTATACAAGTTATTGCAAGTGGGGAATTTTTCAGCTTCCGCCTGTACCTGACCCTTTGACATGCGATTCGGGTGAGTACTGTTTCAAATCTACCATTTATGCAATAGTATTTGGGCATAAAATTGTCCTTGATGAGGTCATAAGACAAGATGAATTAGATTTCATAAAGGCTATCAATGATGTTTCAAAGGGAGAAATCCCTGAAGATACCAAAAACCTGATATTGAGGCTGCAGAGACCTCTCCCTCCTGGAGATGACCCAATAAGACTTTGTGGACGGAACTTTGATTGTGAAATATACAATGCGTGCAAACTTATGGAAATGGATGGTGTATCAAAGTGTTATCAGTCAATAGACGAGGGTGACAATGATCGGTGTAATAAATTGTGTGTTCCAAAAGTGTTACACTTGAAAATTGGCTGTCCAGTTATGCTGGTCAAAAACTTAAGCTCAGTACTAGCAAATGGTTTACAGGGAAAGGTTGTGGCAATGAAAGAAGTCTCTGTGACAGTTGATTTTGAAAATAAGTTAGTTTGCTTGGGAAGAGAAAATTGTACTGTTTACAGTACCATCGAAAAAAAATTGTAGCCACAAGGCATGAAATTCCACTCATTCTGTCGTTCAGCATTTCCATTCACAAGGCACAAAGATTGACTCTACATAGAGTTGAAGTTGATGCATCACACTTTTTTGCACCAGGTCAGTTAGGTGTGGCAATGGGGAGGACCAGAAATAAAAAGAGACTAAGGGTTATCAGTTTCAATTCCAACTCTGTGATTCGACATAGTTCTTGCATTTACGAATTCTATAAAAAAAGTTTCGTACAGTTGTATCAAGTTTAGAATGCTGTAGACATTCTGTTTCTTTATTAGAGAACCTCAGTGTTGACTTTGATTATGAAACAGGTTCTGATTCTGATAACTCTGACTTTTCTGATGGAGAAATTTTAGAAGCTGATGAAATGTTGTCCGTTGGGGAAGACACACCTGGTTCATGTAGTGAACAAGAACATAGGTTAACCACAGCTGACTCTGACATTTTAAAGCATCATGTTGACCATAAAAAAATGAAACAACTTATCCCAAAAAAATGCAATAACACCTGAACAAATGAGATTAAAAGTAACACTAACAGAAATCTTCAAAAAGCCTCTGCAAGAGTTGAATACATTTTTTGAGATATTGTACCAAAAAATTCAAAGTATCTTAAATAAAGTATGTGGTAATATAGAGGTCAGAAAACCAGATTCAAAGACATCGACTGAATATTATTCTGAAGTTTACCAGTTTTCAGTGTCTCAGGAATGCATCCAAAGTCTTGAAAATTTCTTGAATTCTGTTCCAAATGATGATACTTTTTTTGCATTTGGAAAGATTTTTGACAGAATTTGTGAAATTGTTTTGGACAAATATACTACTGACATTTTCAGTACCACACAAGTTGCACGTGCACCTTTGATACTTGTGTCAGAGCCAGGACAAGGAAAATTAAGATATATTGCAGGTAGATGTATTGCAAAGAGCAGATACCATAATATGAAGAAAGGAAAGAACAGCTTGTAAAGAAAGGAAAAATTTAACTTGGTCAGTCAATGTTTCTTAAAAGTAAAAATGTTAGATCACCTCACAACTTCAGCTGTTTATTTGGAAAACAATAGCAAGTATAAACAGACCTTGCACGAGACACAAAGAAGACAGAATATCAACCATGGTCTAACTAACATCAAGGATTCTGTATTTGAAATTTTCGTGCAAGTTGACAATACAAGGAGGCAGTATCAACATGTAGATGCATTACATTTGCATAGTGCAGGGAGTTTACAACATTGTAAGACTGTAATACTTAAGGATGAGACACTGTTTGAATATTGGGAGTGGCTGTACATAAAGTTTGATCCCAGTATGAGTGTCATACAAGTGGACGATACCATGATTGCTTCTTGTATCAGAGATCTATATGAAGATTTGATAGGTCGTTACAGTAGAATCGGTGACAGTCAGTTCAGAAAAGATACCATTTCCAGTCTTGGAAAATTGAAGTCAGACAGTTTGAGAAAGAGAGTGGTCATGAGATCAAAGCACAAACACAGTAGTGATGCATTAGCTTTGGACACGAAATATATCTTGGAAGATCAGTCAGAAAATAAACTGTATTCTCACTTGAAACTGAAATTACAGATTTATGATCTGAAGGTTGTAGTATTTACTAGCTTCTTGAAATCGCATCTGATTTTGCTGTGTAAAGCCTATGGCATAGAAGCAGGATATGTACAGGAGAGTGGTCTAGTTAATAAACTATGTAATGTAATACCTGCTTTGAATGAAATGCCAATGCCATATTTTTAGTACAGAATTATCCTGTTGCCAGTTGTTCGAAAGTTAGTAGTAAGCAAGACACTTCCAGCTGTAGCAAAAGTCAGCCATGTACTAGAAAAAGAACTAGAGTGGAAAAGGAAAATGGACAAAAAAGGGTAAAGGAAAAAAGAAAATGGAGAAATATGACAAAAGTAACACTGATAATTCAGTTTGCTCTGTATGTAAACGTCATTATGCAGAAGGTGAGTTGTGGATCCAGTGTGATTTGTGTGATGAAAGGTTTGATTGGTTTTGTCAGGGCATAAATGAAGAGTTGTGGAGTAGCACAGAAAATGAAAAATGGTTCTGTACTAAATGCTCTTAGAAAAAGAGTCAATGCCATATCAGACTTCACATTTATAAATATGGCAATATTGTCATATTTTGTCATTGTGCTTTTGGACTTTGGTTATATACACTGAACTCACATGCAGTTGTTTGTATCAGTAAAAAAGGAGAACTAATGACAATTTGATCCTCCACTCTCAGTTGGCATGTCAAATGTGAGTTAGGGATGGTGTTATCATTAGTTTTCCCCTATTTAATTAAAATGTACTGTCTTTAGTTTGCATCACCCTAAAATATTTTTATTATTTTACAAGTTCAACATGTGCATCATAAATATTCAAGTTACTGTATGCGTTCTTCGTGGGATCATTTTTGGATTGCATTTCTTTCACTCTTCAAACATATGCTGTTTTGCACTCATGTGTTACTACTGGATCTGTTTTTGCAAAGAACTTGTACATTGAACACTTATGAATATTGTTTCATGAAATCAAAAGAATAGAAAAAATATTTTTTGTTAAAGAAGGTGATGTACAGTTAACAATGATGCCAGTTTGGTTATAGTCTCAGACAGTAAAGGAAGATACCTGATATCTCAGTCACACATTGTAGGTATCAATTCCAATAAAATTACATAGGTTAACCAAAGCTAGAGAACTTCACAACAAGGCATTGATTTCCTCTCAGAGGCTTGAGGATTTTGCCAAAATATACAGTAATTTAATGAAATGGTATTATTTTGGCTTGGAACATGTGATGTAGCAAATAACAGATGGCAACTCATTCTTCTTTGGCACATAGCCATTTCAGATTTTTATCAAAGTGCAATAAAAGTATTGGCTACTAACTCTTTTTTTTTAAAATGCACGGTTATTGCTTGACCCATCCAACAGTATATTGCCTTCAAACCATATTCATAAAGGGCATCAACACATTTCCAGGTTGTAATAAAAAGATCACTTGGTGATGCCTGCGTATTTGGATAATTGGCAAATGGCCATCTGAAACCTGTTATGCCATGAAAGATGTATTGCAACACATGATTGGCCATTTTACTTTCTACTTTACCCATGTTGGCTGTATGCATCATCTTTATCTCTGGACCAGAATCAGTTAGACCAACCAATGAGCTACCAGATTTATAATGAACAATTTGTATGTCTTCTTGAATTGACATTTCATCCAAGATTAAACCTCCAAATAAGCCCTCTTGTGTCAAATTTTGTCTTTGTGCCTCATTCAACATCCATTCCATCATTTTTGGTATTATTCCAGGGCCCTGACACACTGCATTTTTATATAGTGATAGTAACTGCTCAGATGGGAGATGTAACCAACCATTTTTAGTCACATCTCTGTAAGCTGAGGGATTTCTGTTGTACAAAGTTATTGGCATACTGATCACTTCCCTTGGCCATCTCATACCTTTACTATTTTGTAGATTAGAGGCCATGATTTGTGAACACATGAGTGTAAGCTGATTTTCAGTCAGATTGGGTCCAATGTTTCTGAAAACTGTTATTATGTCTTCAAAATGTTTGCATCCAGGCAAAGGATTTTCATTTTCCTTACCCTGATACACATGTTGGGCATGTTCTGATTGCTTCTGTTTCATTCTTTGATTACTTCGGCTTGTATACATTGCTCTACTGCACCTCTGACATGTATGAGAAACATTGCCTGTAGGAACTACTTTATAGCAATTGATATGCCTGATTACACTTTTTGGTTCAGTATCCTTCTGCACTATGCATACCTCTTTCACATATTTATTATTGAAAAATGTAAATGGCTGTTCCTTATTCTTGTCGTGGTATCCATGACATACAGAAATAACTTTGAGACAACGAAACAGAGCATTTATTGAGTTCACACTGAATAACAGCTTTGAACTGATGTAGAAATGAGAAAGGTTAATGAATTTTCCAGCTACAGACAACTGAACAATGCCATCCTTGCTGATACTGATTTCAGTCATCATTTGTTTACCATTAAAAATCTCCTTTGACCTACAACCAAGCTTGCAAACACTATCAGAGTTTTCAAGCAAAAACCATTCTGATGGCTTCATGGTATGCAATGCTTCAAATGGAACAGGCTCACTTTTACTGCTTGATGAATCTATAGTTATACCATGTATGCTCCTTAGCCTCATGCAGTTAACTATCACAATAGACTTCTTCACATTTGGAAATATTTTCATGATTATGTAAGTCAGCATTGCTGGATTGCACACATCCTTAGAAGCTGGAATATCCCCTGTCAACCTAGAAATAATGTCATCAAGGCTTGTGTTTCTGTTCCCATCAATCATGAGATTCTCAGACAGCCTTAAATATAATGGAAGAATCCTTTAAAATGTGTGGTCTGTTACTCGGAAGGAGGAGATAATGTCATAAGACATAAAATGTAAGATATATATATATATATATATATATATATATATATATATATATATATATATATATATATATATATATATATTTCAGTTTAAAATGATATATTTTACTCAAAACTATCAGTTGAGGTTTTTCTTTCTGGAGGAGTGGTGATGTAAGGCTCTAATAATTTTACATGATCTCATAAACTCACATCCTCTCTCTCTCTCTCTGGGATGAAAATATATGATGTGGGTTGTCTTTGTCTACATTGAGATTTGATGAAGTAATTAATCATTGAAAAAATATAAATTTTATTATGGCATGAAAATGTAATGACACAGTATCCCTAGAAATATGCATACCAATGATCGTTTGCATACTCTTGTATATTTTGCCAAATTAAGGAAAGAATATATTTATTCAAGAATAATACAAGTCCAAACATGTACACTTGTACAATATTTAAATTTGGGTTCATTTGGCATGAAAATATATTAAAGTCATCTTCACATGCATAGAAATAGCCATATCAAATATGTGATTTGATTTCCATCATGATAATTATACTTTGTAAAAAAAAAAAGGCCCAGCAGAAAAGGAAGTAAATGGTAGGGTTTGCATTAAACAGATTGGGAATGTCCATGTGAACGTAAGGATGCATGGAAGTTTAAATAACTATGTTACACCATATTATATTAGGGGCCGACCATATAATTTTCGGGGATTGAGGGTGGGTTACTGGTGTTCTTTTGGAGCCAGGTCATTTGATCTCTTTTCCATCAATATTTTGTTTTTAAAATAATACAGTTCATGAAGTCGTTTTTGGTCCATACATCAAAGCAAGAAATATATGCGAATCTATTTGACAACGTGTAATTTGGATCCAATAACTTCCAGTACTTTCACCCCACCCGTTTTTATGTAAAAAGAAGTTACAAAATTGGCAGCACAGTATCGAACACCTGTGATTGGCAGGGAATGGGGGGGGGGATTTTTTTAACTTCAGTCGACTAGCCAGCACATACCACGCTGAGATTGTAATTTCGGCCATTTAGCGATTTCCGGATTAAGAACAAATATTTTGAATTTCCCTCTTTTCAAGATAACACATTTGGGATGTCTCTCCTTTTATACAAATATTAAAGTGTAGTGACCTCTAAGATACACGTAAAATATAGTAAATGAACAGATCAGTTGAAAACATTCTTCGAAATAATATTGACTAAATGATCCTGAAAGAAAATGAACTTAATTTTAATATTAATTTTGATCGTTCTTATTTATATGTCTTCGTTGTTTATATACATCCTGCCCAATAATCGCATTCACTCCGAAGTAGACCGGAAGTTGATTATTGGAACGTTCACAAGAGTGTGGAAGACGCGAAGCAACTGATAAACTTTTCGCAAAATTGGCCCTTCAGAATCAGTAAGGTTACTTAACTGGTAATGGATGTAAGGTGTGGAGTGTCTTCGTTATATTGGTGTACGTTATGTGTAACTGAATGCACAGATAGTATCGGAAAATTAGATCGGAGTCATCGAGTGGTCAGACTGTGACCGGCGAGAGTTAGTTACCTTGTGTTAATTGGTGAGTGTACACATTAGTTTACCCCTAATCAAGTGCCTGTGGATTTATGAGCCAGTGCGTTGTCATGGTGTAAACGGAAACCTCTGGTACCAGTGGGCGGACGAGTGGTTTTAAAGTGTTCAAAACGTTGGAGGCACACTAATATTCAGTGACATTAGCAGAAGCAGGTGTACTTACCTGGAATTAATAACGCTTATAAGACTCTTCTGAGAGTCCGACTATGTCGAACAATGTCTGGCCTCTGCTCCGATCCAAACTTTATTAAGGATTTTTTAGTTGGGTTCAAAGAAATAGATCTGTGATTAATCACCTGTGATAATCTAATTCAGACGAATATGTTCACTATTTTCATATTTAGCATGTATCTGTTCCGCAATATCAACCAGAATCTGTCATTAGCATATCAATCCTAATCATAGAACGATGCAGTGAATAACAAACTCCATGCGATCAAGCCATCCCTAGGAGACTTGGTTCCTTCCTACAGAACCATCCATAGGGAAGCGATCGTCATTGCAAGAATTAGAATTGGTCATACCTATAAAACCCACTACGGCATGCTAAAAGGCGAAGACTCACATGAATGCGTATCATGCAATGAACCATTCCTGCTAAGCACTTTATGATGGATTGTTTTGATCTCCAACCTGCACGCGATCGTTCCTACAGTGTTCATCACATCAAGGAACTAATGATACAATAAACGTCTCTTGCATTTTAAATTCCTGAAAGAAGGAAATATTTATTCTAAGATATAAATGTTATGCTATCGCTTTGGGTAATTTTTATGTAATATATATATATATATATATATATATATATATATATATATATATATATATATATATATATGTATACCGTCGTTCATACTAAATCACTTTTCATCTAAATATTCATTGACACGCACCATTTACATTCCCCGTTGATCGTGAAGCTATATATATTACCCTCAAGATCTCATCGTTTTTCTTTTGAATGTTGGACCTTATTATTGTTGGTCTATAGCAAACCTTTATCAACTGTAAATAATCTTATATATAACCTTTTCTATGGCGCTGAATAGCCTTACTGTGCTGGCACCGTTAAACCACAATCAGTCAATCAATTAATCAATCACAATCTGTCAGCCGACTCTAGAACCTTCTTCTAAAAGTCCTTCTGAGCTTCAAATGATTCTTCAATATATTACAAACAGCTGAAATTAATGCACGTGATAATACATATGTATTCCACTAAGTATCGACCATTTTCATCGATTGTTTCCTTCACAACAACCGCATCCATCGCGCTCTCTAATTGCAGAAAAGTCTTCCAGAAGGTGTGCCATCCCCATCTTAGAACGATGAAACTTCTCAAAATGTAGGATAGGACAGAGAATTACATCCGTAAATTTGATCCAAGTTGAACTTAATATCAGTGAGAGCTAAAGTACTATCAGAGCACGTAGAATTTACCATATGGTCCTTGGTAAGTAGCAAAATTATTTCTCCTCCTCCGACATGTTTGTGTCTGTCATTTACCTATGTTACGTCACAGGCATGTATCTGGCTTATTGAACGTGCAGCTGAAAATCATTTAAAGAGTGTTATTTTGTCTATCTATCAGCATTAAATTTATTGATAGGTTCAAAAAACAAAACAGTTGTAACCAAATAAAAAGAACTTCTGAAATAACCCTCATATATATATATATATATATATATATATATATATATATATATATATATATATATATACTATCTCCATATATATATATATATATATATATATATGATACGTATTTGTATATTGTTATTGCAAAAGCACTAACACTTTCTTACATGATAATTATACGTACATACTCGATGGAACCCTAACCCTAACCCAATCCCTTACCCTAAACCCTAACCCTAACCCATAAACATCTCATGTGTAATTCAAAATAATACGTACACCGTGATATTAATACACAGAACGAAATATCAGAAAACTGATTTTTACTTGAATATTTGTTCACAGTGCTGAATGAATAAATTACTACCTAAATCAATGAATAAATGAACAAACAAAGGAACAAATGAATGAATGAATGAATGAATGAATGAATGAATGAATGAATGAATGGATGAATGAATGAATGAACTATTAACTAGGCCACAATGAAATAAATTTAAGGCTGATACTTGAAGAGCTGGCGATTTGAAATATAAAGTTAAAAGTACTAGATGCGTTTGTCAACAAAAATCGCCGAACTCCGTTTGCTTTGTCTATCTCCTAACCATCACCCAAAAGAATTATCCCACCCTCTATGATGGATGTTAAATCAGAGGCTCCAACGGGTCAATATACACAGAACCCATATTGAAATATCAGCTCCCATTATATTATTATGTGACCATATAGGGACAATAAACTTTGTTAATACGATCTATATCATTTTATGCTTGGTCTGGTCATGCTGTTTAACCTTTTCATTACTTGAAAATAAAATTTTATCGACCATAGGACCAGAGATAATTTTGTAAACTCGATTTGTACTTTTGTTTTGAGCTCACCTGCAAGACGTTCAGGAAAGGTTTCCCTCCCTCCCAGCGACTTTGCGAGATTAACGTAAGTTTAGTTTTGTTTTATTGCCTCACTTCCTTCTATTCAGCCAGTAATATGTGAATTTGGAGGAAGCAAAACTACCTGTCTAATGATTGATTTTAGTTAATGACTCAGACAGATCTAAATGCAATATGTTTTCTACCCTCGAGCAGTATCGTGAGCGATATACATAACCCTACACTTGAACTTTCTTTGAAGTACATAGTAACTTCTTAAAATATAACATCTCGTTTATAACTATAGGTGCATGCTTTTCAATGAAATTTTGAGATGTATTGAATGTCAATAGGATGATCAAACCAAAGCATGAATCGTTGAAAGAGAAAATAAAATTACTGTTTTTCCTAGTTGCTTTACACCAAATGCATGAATCGTTCAAGTAGAAAAAGTTACTCTTTGTTCCACCAAATGCATGAATCGTTCAAAGAGAAAACGCTGACCCCATTCTTCCTAGCTGTTTTACACCAAACACTTTATCCATGTTCTGATCAAACATACAAGTGACAATAACAAAAGAGATTTGCTTGGAAATTCTAATAGCACTGTGCATTGTAAAATGTTATGATGACATTTTCTGTCTTTATATAACACCAAGATAATGTATCAATATGATTTGTTATGACAATTTTAATGTTGTTTTTTCTACTTAGCTCTAAACTAACTGCACTGACATCAGCTTCATTGTGAGTGCTGTTTCAGTTTTGAACTAGATAATTACATGTGCATCACAAGCTGACGTAGAATGTACAGATTCAACAGGTATCAAATGTCTCCTAATAATACAAAATCTATATAATTAAAGGAATTTAACTGAAGAATAATACAATCTCTATAATAAAAGGAATTTAACTGAATTACCTATCCATAAAGCAGATGTCATATGAAGGTGAGAGTGGTCTGGTATTACTTGTCATGATCTGTAGACTTGAACAATAATATAACATGTTAACTTATTCCTGAATTATAAAGTTTCTCGCACTTCAGTGAAGTACCAAACTATAAAGGAGAGGTCATAACGTGTTAACTGCCACAGTCTGAAGGCATGAACAAAAATATGACACCTTAATTGATTCCGAAATTACAATGAATACGCACTTAACACAGGGGGATGACTATTAGGAAGAGGTGATATGAACATGATAGTGGTCACATATCGTTGTAATGTGTACCCTTGCGTAATAATACAGCATGCTAATTAATTCTGTAATTACAGACTTAGTTAATGTTTCTCCCACCGTTCTCCTCAAACACGTGAAGTGCATATGGTCTAGTTCAGTGGTCTAGCTTAGCGAATATAACAATGATCCAATTATTAGTCTGAAGAAAGATGTACTTACATAACATATCAAATAAAGTTACATTATCGTTATAACTTTAAGGATATCTGCTTCTAAAGAAAGAAATGAAATATATTTAGTCCTTTCCTAGTTCAACAGATGTCATGCTTGAAAGATGTTAACTGTCAAGCGAATTTTGTTATTGTTTAGCAAAATAAATAGATGGATTAATGTTTTCCTTCAATGAAGCTTTTCTTCCCCGAGATTGTTAACTTGGATTATAAAGACTATAAACTAAAGCTGCTTAAAACTTTCGATGCCGTTTCAAATAGACAAAGCTGGATGCTTTAAAATATAGCTTTCATCAAATTAATATGTGATATGGTATAGTTACTGGTGCATTAATAAAAGCAACAAAAAAGTTGTCATTTTAACATTTATAGACTGCATTACAAACTGTCAATAAAATTAAATAGACTGAAAGAATCTGGCATGGTTTTTAAATCAACATAAATTGTATGCATGATCACATATTTTATACATGTATGTACTAAATGTTTTTGAAAGATTTATACTAAGCCTGACATTGTTAAAGGGAATGATAATGTTTTACAGAATGATCAGTTTTTTTGCTTTAATATATTCGTATAGCTCAAAGGTTTTAATCAGTGCTTCAAAGAGTTATTCGCATCTGATAAGAAGGTACTGACAGCAAATTCAGTGATTCATCGGATTTGGAATACCGGGATGGTAAAATATCTCATGAATTGTACTGAATCCCCACAGTCAATAGTTTGTATTTTTTGCCTCTAATATCTAGCAAAACATCCTCGGCCTTTCTCTGTCATTCTGTGTTTGACCTTTGCCCGTGAATGAGGATATGCTTTTGGCCTATTGTAAAGATATTTATTAACAATTGAAATCAATGCCTAACTTTGTTTACGAGACTGGTGTGTTCCGGAAGTAAACATGTTGGCAATTTAGACTTTTCCCTTAGTTATTCAGAAAATGCAATTGTGACATAGGTCAAATGAGATGTAGATGATGAGATTTTGCTGTAAGCAAATTCTTCATTCGAATCTTAAGATCGTTCTCTGGAATAAATTTTTTATTGTGTTCTGATATAGTTTGATTGGAATAATTTATTTAGATTATTCATTGGAATTACAAAGTGCTCATTGACTTTTTTAATATAAACAATACTTCGCGTTTTTTGAGGATTCATTCAGCGATATACTGGATTGTATCATTGTGCTACAGCAACACATGCAATAATAGCAGTACATCAGCACATTCAAGACTAACGATATTCGTTCTAAGCAAACGAGAGTTTTGGAATTGTGACCGGACATTTAGGATTTTTTGGGATTTACTTTATAATAATTCAAGCTCCTCTTAAATTTTCACTTTGCATTAGGGAGAAATAAATTACTTGTTGATCTGACTAAACTAATGAGAACTATATTGCACAATATGGCGGCGAAAGGAGACAAAGTCGCAATCGGAAAATTGTCGACTTTTCCTGTCGCAATATTGTGGTGCACTCCATTCGAAGGCGGCTATCAATGCCAACAAATTTATGTGTATTTCTACCACATTATCCGAGGTTATTTCTGTTTGACAGAAAGGTCAAAGCGATTCTAACAAGATGACCATATAAATCTTTTCCTCTGAAATTTTCACTCACGAGGTCAATTTGACACTTTCCTTAGAGTGTTTGTGTTTAATATTGATAAAAAAATGCATTCTTTCTTGTATATTTGTATATTTTACTGTTGTTGATGCAAATTATTTCCTACGGTAATCGGAGAACCACTTTACTTGCGCCCACGTGAATCGAGAATCCTTTCCTTGTACAATTCAAATTAGTTTCATTCTTACTGTAAGTTTACAAGCATCGTTGTATAAATGAATGTACGATACACGTAAATCTGTTGGCAAATACTGTGCCGCGAGTTCGTCTGAAATGTATAATTTTGTCATGGATTTTGATTGGAGATACATCAACAAAGTAAACCTGTAAAATTTCTCCGTGTAAAATATTGTTTAAGAAAGGTCGATAATCCAATCCTTTATTCGGTATGTCTGTAATCGAATGATCAATGATCTGACCATGCGCCTGATGTGTATCTTGCATCAGGAAGCAATTGCATACTCGCATTACATCCATTTGTCCTGTCCATTTGCTGTCATTCTCTGTATTAGTTCATCTTTCAACTGATCTGTGCAATAGACCACACATTTCAACCTTGTCAATGTATGACTCACATTTTTGGAATTGCAATATATGTTCTGCTTTGCTTTAAACATCGTATTGTTATTAAAATCAAATGATTTCTCTTCTATAATATCTTTACAAAAATACAGCCACTGGCACCACATTTGGTTATCCTCACCTCTGTTTCAATAAAGGAAAATTGAGACTTGGTAAGAATTTGTTTTAATTTTGGGGGGTTTTCTCTGGCAATGAAACTTTTCTCATATTTTCACTACGGTGAATTAACTCTTTGCATCAACATGGCCGTACCATGACGGAGCCCCGAGGGCATTGTTTGACGATATCTTGATTGATTTGTCACGAACAGTGTTATCGATGTTTGCGGTTTTGCCTAGTTTTGAAATTTTCGCTCGCGAGGTGTGAACAAAGGCTCTTCAAGCAAAGCCATAATCTAAATTCACGTTATGTGTAGAAAATTATTGCATTACAGATAATTTCACTTTGGTTGGTTCCCTGGGGAAAAAAAAGTTTTCTTTATAAGGGAACAAATACTCGTGTGTGGAAATTAATACCCTGAATCAAATGCCAGTCATCTTAAAATATTATCTACATATGGCGCACAGACAATACTGTGTTGATTTGATTTAGTTAGGATGGTCGTAGCAAGGATACTATTTAGACGATATTATTGTTAACATGATTTCACATAGTTCAATATTAATTATATGTACGACCAAGATACATATTCTTTATCAGATTTTAAAGACAAAGATTTACACCGTTGGTTGAGAAGGATCAGAATATATTTGAGTGTTTAGATAGGTGACTTTTGTGCTGATAGTAACAGTATGTGACGATATGGAGTCACAAATTGCACTGTGGGTTCAATGAAAATTAGCATTAAGACCGCCATCTTCGAAGCATGGCAATCCTTAGTAAGTTGGGGTGGAGGAGAGGCCTCGCTGTGGTCAAGATGGGAAATCCAATTTTAAAAATTATCTATAGGTTTAACATCATACGGCAGTCTGGAGACAAGATGGAAATTTCATTGTTGAAAAGTGTCCACATAAATTAAAATTATGGATCGAGATAGTGACAAGATGAGAAATTGTCCCTAGGTTTAACATTATTGGGCAGTCTAGAAACAGGAATGGGAGTCACATGTTAGCAAGTGTCAATAAATCAATGGCTAGAAACAGGAATGGGAGTCACATGTTAGCAAGTGTCAATAAATCAATGGCTAGAAACAGGAATGGGAGTCACATGTTAGCAAGTGTCAATAAATCAATGGCTAGAAACAGGAATGGGAGTCACATGTTAGCAAGTGTCAATAAATCAATGGCTAGAAACAGGAATGGGAGTCACATGTTAGCAAGTGTCAATAAATCAATGGCTAGAAACAGGAATGGGAGTCACATGTTAGCAAGTGTCAATAAATCAATGGCTAGAAACAGGAATGGGAGTCACATGTTAGCAAGTGTCAATAAATCAATGGCTTTCAAGTATTTTGCTTTCAGTTGCTAAATATGTCGAATGACGATCTGGATTTTGTCGAAGACAATATCTAAATACCTTATTTCCTCAACAGATAATCGTTGGCACTACGGCCATATCAGAAGCCACTTTGAAAAGCAAATATGAAATTATAGGTCTACAAATACCAAACAAGCCTTGATCCTTCGTTACACAGTTTTACAAATACAGCTCGTCAAAGCAATGGGACTGTAATTGATAGGATGCGTGCTATCCTTACCTGGTTTGGGTAGAAGTATTTTTGTGGCCTCTTTTCAAGTTTGAAAACGGTTGATTATAACTGTCGGAATTATTTGATGTGAATTTTACATGTATGTTCTGTTTGACTTTTCAAGCTTCCAAAGGCTGCTGAATCATCAGATGGTCGCGATTTTTATAAAACAAAATCTCTCAGCAGTTACATTTGCTATGTCATGTTTGAAGTTGAAGTTTTTATTATTTAAATTTAGGTGTCGCAGAGTTATTTCCCTTAACATTTATTTTGCCGATTGTGTCCAACACTTTATTTATAGAGAAACGAGAGATTAAAATAGTAACTAGTTTTTCCATGTTGTTCCCTTACCCCCTTTAAATGTGAGGTGAGCGTTAGCCAGGAATATACGGTACCAACTAACATTTACTGGCGTCAGACAATTGTTAAATTTTTTCAATGCTTTTTGGCGTTTTCAAATGGTTTCTTAACAACCATCAGTCAACCATGGCGTTTTGGTTGTTTTAGAGTTAGATGACGACTTTGGAATAGATACTTTTGCAATCTCGAGTAAAATAGATCTAAGATATTCAACATGATCATTGAGGTCTAAAGATATCTCTTACGTTTAACTTTGCAAAATGTTTCAAACTTTACTCAGTCATCGTTCATTAAATTTCCAGTGTGAAACTAGCAGTGGTAGAATTAATAATTATTTTTCAAGAGATTGGGAAGTTCTCGCTGCCTTGAAAGTCATCAGCGACCTTCCAATTATTATCCAGAAACATAGATGGAGATTCGCACAAGGTATTGATGATTTCTTCAGGTGATTGTTTAATGCTTTTGTTTCCTCATCGTTCAGTAATCAGCACATTATTAGGATGGCGAACGGTAGAGAATGGCACATTTCATACACTTTAGCAAGCGGTATCTACAGTCGAGAGCATGAATCAATTTGACACTCAACCATATTCCTGTCAGGGTTTCTTCTTCATCCTTCAAGGCTGGTCCTGATAACACTTTTCAGCACACGCACGGTAGAACGGAGGCAGAGCATTTCAGTGGCAATTATGGGGTAGGATCGGATGGTACAAGTTCGTTGGTGTCAAAACAATACACTTGTGTTCATGATGAACGTCGATGTCGTCCTGAAAGATTTAGCAGAGTCTTTTTCTTTGGGTTGCCTAACGAAGTTTGATACATTTCAATCCTTTGTTTTAACTACTACAAATGCATTGTAACAGATTAGCCGTTTTGTTTTCACTCTCTTCCCTCTTCTCGTTGTTCAAACTTCCTCTTACCAACTTCTTGTTGTTTGTCTCTTTTTTTGCTTTTATAGTTGAAAAAATACTTTTTCTTCTTCTTTCCGACTTTGAATAAAATTCTCCAACTCTCCCTTCTATTTTCCTATACAAATATTATCAGACATTAGTAATAATCGAGAAAGAGGTAAAGCTGTTACTACCGAAAAAACTTCATTAGAAGAACATAAAATTTCGCAGAAGAAAAATACTTGCTACAGCTGCGGCAGTAGTATTACTATTACTTTTGGTACTATAAATATTCACTGAAGGCACACAATACACGGTCTTCATTTGAGCGATATGTATTGTACTTGAACATTGGTACATTGTAGGAACTCTCTTGCGTATGTATGTGTATATGTATGTATGTATGTATGTATGTATGTATGTATGTATGAATGAATGAATGTATGACTGACTGACTGACGTTCTTTATTTCCTCTTCAAAAGAGATTTCATTCAGTTATTTTTGATTATTATACTATAAAGATAGGAACATAGCTTGACATTAATGGATTCGCAACATATTAAATCTGTAGTATATATCTACAAAAGCCGGGAAACACAATGTCTAAACACATGAGTTAGAGAGCTCACTGCAAGCGAAAAATATAAGCAACGGAGATTAAGAGAGGGAAGGAAAAAACAAATAATTCGAATTATTACATTTGACTGGAACGATTTAGAAGGATTATCACATTGGCTCTGACTTGGAACACTTATGAATATTTTTATGATTGGAATGAAATGAGTTCATTTCCTTAATATACTGAACAAGCATAATGTCAGATATCGTTTTCAAGTTCAGTTGCTCTTCTGTACATCGTGACTATTCCTTCAGCCACCACACACATGAATGCCTGCCATGAATGATCATCCATAGAACCAGAGATGTCCACTCTCTTGCCCAAAAGGATACGAATTAATGAGTCATTATCTTGACAAAAAACCAGTGTGAATCTAGTATGTCTATTGCATCTATTATTTTTTCAAACATAGTGTTACGTTCATCATTTAAGGCTTGGCAGTATAGTAACATATGCTTGGCTCTGTCTGAAGTCAATCTTTTGCAGAGTTTACAGTTATATTCATTCTCTGTTGAAATTGAACACATTGTTAAATAGGCAATGTTAGCGAAAGACCAATTTTTATCAGGAAAACATTTGCCTAGCTTCCAGACAGCAAGTGGTTGAAGATTAGCATGGAAACTTGCATAGTGTAAAAGTTAGGCCTCATTTCAAGTTTAGTTCTCCACGATGATTCATCGTAACAGTGAACTGCCGTTTCAATACTCCTCCTCCAGACTGGTTTCGGGACAGAATAGGTATAGGTTTTTACGTATAGGTTGAAGAAACCGCCAGGCTGGTATTTCAAAAGAACACGATATATATCTTTAACGAAGCCAATGCTCTTGCTCTCGTGTATCAGGAAGTCAAGAATTCTTCTGTTGGATATAATTTTCCATGCTAGTGAACCGTTGGCTCTACAGATTTTATTGAAGAAACCTAATACATATCCCTCAACTTTGATATACTTCTAGATCATATACCTGTGACTGGCTCAAGTTTGACCGTAATTCGCATCCATATGTCATAGCAGGTAGTACTATTTTTGACCATATTTTAGCACTATTAATTAGATTCATACCATCGAAAGGATGCCAGTTCCAACAAGGGAATAAAATACTGATCTACCTTTATCACAGGCATTTTTCACTGCAACAGTACTAGAAAGATCTGTGGAGAGAGTAACCCCAGCATATATTCTAGAGGAAACTATAGGTATCCTTTTATCTCCGAGCATGAACATAGATTTTTGTATGATTTTTTTCTTCGAAAATATGAGGATATTGCTTTTAACAGCATTGTATCGGAGTCTCCACTTCGATGCATATTCATGGAGGTTGCGAAGTAAAACGTTCATACCGTTAAATGATGAAGATAGCAAGGTCGTGTCATCCGCTAATAAAACACAAGGGATACTTAAGGTACCAACTTGTATTCCAGATTTTGTTGACTCCAGCAAGGATATTAGGTCATTAATCATGACTAAGAATAGCCATGCTGATAGCGTTCTTCCTTGTCCTACCCCTCGATTGACTGAGTATGGTTTCGAATGATGGCCGTTGAGCAGAACAAGGGCCCTAACTTCTCGAAAAGAATTTCGAATCAATCTCCACAGTTTTTCTTTAACTCCGAGATAGAATAGCTTATAAAAGAGGCCATCATGCCATACCGTATTAAAGGCCTTCGCGTTGTCCAGGAATGCAGCATAAACATTTGAGTGACTTTCTAATGTACGTATGTATGTATATATGTATGTATGTATGTATGTATGTATGTATGTATGTATGTATGTATGTATGTATGCATGTATGTGTGTGTATGTGTGTGGGTGAGGGTGCGTGCTTGCCTGCATACGTGCAAGTATGTATGTATGTATGTATGTATGTATGTATGTATGTATGTATGTATGTATGTATGTATGTGTGTCTGTATGCATGTGTGTATTTATATACGCATTGAAAGTGACATCATGAATCCACTTTATTATAATTGCAACCCGGACAAAACGTTCTAAATTATATAAGACGTGTTCTTATAGGTGGAACATCAGAGTCAGATTTAATCTGGATATATATATATATATATATATATATATATATATATATATATATATATATATATATATATATAGAGAGAGAGAGAGAGAGAGAGAGAGAGAGAGAGAGAGAGGTGTATTGGATCACTCTGGTGTCTGTCTGTACTCAGGCTAACCCCACTAGATGTGAAGAAGTGATGAATCTTACATCAATATAATAATTTACATTTTGTCAAAGTCGGAATGGTTCTTTATGAAAAGTCGGCAGTTATCGCCTGAAGAAGCTTTCGAAAATAACATCAAACTTTAATTTTAAAATATTTTGATGACAAAATGTACACAAACGTGTATGGACAGAATTTATTAGTTTAACTATATGGTAAAATTTATTTTTCAAAATAATTTCCACCTTCTAAGTGTTGTCAATTACTCTCTTTATTTGTGCAGTCTTTGTTTTTTGTTTTATTGTCTTTCTCAAGGAATACATAATTCACCACAAAATATGCAATCAATCAATGTGTATTCAAATGTCTAGCGCTGCTTATCGTTTACTCATGAGCTAATTCGGTTACGCACTACCTTATCATTTATATGATTGAGATTTAAAATGTGTACTTTCATTTAGAATACCAGTCCGAAATTTTGACATGTAAAATGTATGTTGCACGCATTGAATTTCTTTCTCATACAGAAACCTTCATATTTGTCATACAAGTTATCTCCTGTATTCGAAAAGATACATGATTCTGTTATAAAAACTTTACTATCCGTTTTCGGTGTTTACTTCATCTTAAATTTCCTTTGATTTAGAAGGAAAAATTTGGAAACCGGGATAATTGCATTTGATTTGATTTATTCCTTTTGATAATCTCTCAAAGTGCTTCAGTGAAGGATTCATTGCAAAAGATGGCTTGGGGGCGTTTTCGCCCTTTAATATATAGGAATGGGTTATATAAGTATGATCAATTCTCATTCCTGCAATGACTACTTCGTCAATACGGATAGGAAGGAAGCCAGACGCCTAGAGTTGGTTTTATCACATAGAATTTGTTATTCACAGAATCATCCCGTGTTGCCTGCCATTTACTAAAATAATGACTTTTTGATACTAGGTTTAAAATCAGTGTATGTTATTTTAAAATCAGATGGTTGTAGAGACAGGGTCATTTTAGCAGCACGGTCTGCTTTTTAATTACCTCTAACCTCATTTAGAATACCAGTCCGAAATTTTGACATGTAAAATGTATGTTGCACGCATTGAATTTCTTTCTCATACACAAAACCTTCATATTTGTCAAAGAATCATACAAATTAGCTCCTGTATTCGAAAAGATCCATGATTTAGTTATCAAAACTTTACTATCCGTTTTCGGTGCTTACTTCATCTTATATTTCCTTTGATTTAGCAGGAAAATTTGCTCTTGGAAACCTTGATATTTGCATTTGATTTGATATATTCCTTTTGATATCTGCAATCTGATAATCTATCATAAAGTGCTTCACAGTGAAGGATTCATTGCAAGAGAGGGACTCAGGTGCGTCTTCGTTCTTTAGTATATAGGAATCGGTTATATAAGTATGATTAATTCTCATTCTTGCAATGACTACTTCGTCAATACGGATAGGAAGGAGGCCAGTCGCCTAGAGTTGGTTTTATCACATGGAGTGTGTTATTCACGGCATCATCCAGTGATGTCTGCCACTTACTAAATAATGACTTTTTGATACTAGGTTTAAAATCAGTGTATGTTATTTTAAAATCAGATGGTTGTAGAGACAGGGCCATTTTAGCAGCACGGTCTGCTTTTTAATTACCTCTAACACCGACATGGCTCCATATCCAACAGTATACTATACTATGCAAGTCGTAATTCAACTTGACAATATTATCTTAAATGTTTGACGTTTTCAGTTTGTCAGATTTGTCCTTCAAAAATCACCAGCTCACCTCAATCAACTCGATCAACGCAACAGCAACACGACTAGTAAACTCAATCATATCCGCTCTGGTGACAAATCGGCTAACATCCACATCAGCACCATGTCGTCGAGCAGTGCAACGACCATAAATGTTCACTGATATCGTTGTACATTATCACACGTACTTTAATGTGAAATCGATAAGTGTTTGCGGGCTTGACGAGCGCTGCATCGAATGCAGTGCTTCAAACCAAGCGCATAAGGAGCCATACAATATTACCGCATATGGTTGTTTTCCATTCTTGGATAAATAATTAACCACTTCGACTGGCGGTACAAGTTCATACGAGTCATAATTACAACTTATACTGAGGTGTCACCACGTATGCGACCCAGTCAGGGCCAGGACCTGTCGATGAATCCAGATTGAGGATTCCCGTGTCGCGTGTGTGTGGCACCATCGCTGCCAGTTCGTCTTGCATAAAAACACTACGAAAATGTTTCATCGATTTTTCCATTGCAAGTAAATCAAGATTGATTGGTCAATGGACGAGTCAACAGCGTAATCTACTGCGACTGGGAAAACGAAGACCTCTGCCCGATGTTATTTGATGACTCGTACCTGGCAATCGACGGCCTCTTCCTTTTTATGCGACCACCAACCGCCTTTTTCAACCCCATTCCTGATGTAGTTCCGACAGCCCCTAACGCTACAGCTTTTGCAACCGTAGGATTCGCTGCTGCCAACAATGCTGGAATCGCTGCAAGGAACGGAAATATTTTACCACTCTTTTGCATTTGATCATTTTAACGTTACTGAAGTGTTTTTGTTTTTGACCGCATTAAGCTGAGCGAGCTACATTTGGGTGAGCAAGACGGGGACATTTCAAATTCATTTTGCTTCAGACAGTTTCAGTGTGATCCCAAAATGTTTGCATCAGTCGCTCTCATTCGGCCACCAGCACCCTCCAACAACAGCGTCTTGTCAGAAAGTATTACAGCATAGAATTTGTAATTAGCGCCACCACATTACGGACATGCGCGTGAAAATATATGACTGCAACGGACTGACTGAACAGCTCCAATTTCCCAGTGTGAAGAAATAAAATTGGGTACAACGTACGACAGTCGTTCTGAGACATTTGCAGGCCAATGTGGATGCTTTCATGCCGGTCCATGTACAACCACAAATTTTGATATGCCCGTGCAATATGATTGGCTTCTGTGTTGCCAAGCCGAATTTCTTCCGAAGGTTCCTGATGACAGTTTAACCGCAAGGAGCTATCAGTCACTTCTAAGTTGTCAAATGTCATTTCTACTCTGTGCCTGGTCATCATCTTGCGCTCAAGTTGAAACGCCACAACCACGTGTTTTGGTGCAGTAAGGCTATGCTGGATAGTTATTTGCCAAGTAGACTGCCCCACAATACCAGTGGGCGGGTGTGTGTCTGTGGTATGTGCGAGAAACGACATAGTTGACGTGGTTCCTCACTGCATGAACGATAACAAGTGAGGAGGATAAAACGGTCATCCACATTAGTTTGTGCATCTAGCACAACTTTACCTGCAGTAGCACCTGCATTGTTCTAAATGGCATTCTTGGAGTTGTTGTTACGAAACAAGGTGACCATGTGTTTGGCTCCAAATATTACCTTGCGAACATCCCTGCAAAACCCAAAGACATGCCTGAGGGGAATAGCACACGAGAATCGCAATGAGTCTACACGAGGTTGTGTTCGACACTGTGTAAATCCAAGGTTGAAATTTCGGTTAGGAAACGATAAAAATTCCACGTCTGTGGCAGATTTGCCGGCATTATTTTGAGGTCTTCTGATTATATTTGCTCTCTGATCTTGCACTTTTGACAAATATTTTGGTTGAATCAGCGTTTCTCGTGTAATCATCGCTGTAACGGGCGAGCCTGAGAATCGTGATAGCCACGTCCACATTTTCCAGAATAGATTCGACTTCCTTTCCATCAATGGAGTAACGCGTACTGTTGAACAACGTCATGATGCCAATGCTAACAAAGTCTTGCGCTTGCCATTCTAATTTTAACTGATTTTGGTCTCTAGTTGGATATGAGTAATACTAAAAATCTCCTCTGTTTCGATCCGCCAGTACGGGAGCTCGCATTTTAAATGCTGGATCAAATACCGCTTTAAACCTGGCCATGATTAATAGAATATTGATTTTATTAATACAGTGCAAGTCCACTCCGCTTGGCCAGATTTACCTTCTCGGAATCTGACAATCGCCGTTGAGTGGCCTCATTAATATATTTACTCAGTGCATGCGGCATTGGTTCAGTCTATGGTAACGTAACTGGATTGTCTTTCATGGTGGTCGTGTTACTAATCGCCGTATTTGATATCGAAGTGTCTAAGCTGTCTGCGAGGCCAGTTGCTTTAGTCGAGCCACAGCAGCACTTTTAACACTATCCACGACTCGCATGGTCGCTTGCTTGGCAATCAGTGTCGTGCTCTCGCAAATATTCCACGAACAACGTCACCAGCCCAGTTCCGTAATACGTAATGAACACGGTTTTTGGCGCGTTAATTACACAAACAGGTTTCACACGTCTACGCACGACTGTCATTTTTGTTATTGTATGTCAGGCCCTTCTCTAATGATAAAGTTGTATAATCGATCTTTCACACCGCAGATCCTCCACGTGCCCGTCTTGATCCACAAGGGAAAAGCGAATATGGGTCAGCCGATTAGTATGGCATGGAAGATACAAAGGTGCCACGGTCGTAATCGATATCAAGTCACCTGGTTCTATGGTGGGTGAAAACGCAAACAAAATGTAACCGTTTACAACTATGCCGTCCTGTCTGACCTGATTTCATAACTGCCACTAACGGCGACACAGGTTAAATACGACTGCGTCGTTGAGATATTTCACACAATGTTGGGCGCGACATGATATCCCACACGCAAGAATCTTTTATCCCCTGAAATGTAGCAAGGACAACCTAACACTGGCCTTATGGAGAACTGTGCAATATCCACATCATACGTTTGAGATTCGATGGCAATAACATAACTGAGTGTGGGCTCATGGACACGTATAGAAATGTTGGAGTTTTTTCCAGTGACCATCGACATGCTTCGTCGAATTTCTTCATTGATCGATTCTATCTCGTACGTGCCCGTGGAAAGTTCAATCGTATGCCAGTTTGCGTCACCGTCTGCTGTAAACACAAATGTGTTATGAGCGGGAATACCACCAATCGGTCGGGATCGGATACTGGGTCAACTCTAACACACACGTAACGAGGCAAGTGTGATCTCAAGTTTGCGCCAGTCTTCAACAGTCACAGATGCAAAAATTCACTATGAATTCTGGTTTTGTTGATGAGATGGTATTCATCGAGATCACGCTCTGGGTTGTACTGACAACCACCTGATGCATTATGCATACATTTCACGTAGCACACGCATCGTCTCAATCTTGTCAGAACTCATCATCGGTGTTGAAGTTTCTGTGAATATCTTCAACAAGTTTCTACGTCAACTCGCGATATGTGTCTCTGTCGATTTGATGATTGGTGAGCAGCCGCACACATCGATTTGGCTTCCTTGATAACTTCGGGAGGCCGTTGTTGCCCGCACGAACTGATCCCACGAGCATATCCAATCTAACGGCAAGTTCAAAATAGGGTCACACAGTCCAACAAGACTCTCTCCTTGTTTTGCCTGATATTCCTCGTACTTTCAGAGGTGTTCTGTCATGGTTTTATCATATTTTCCCATTCTACTTTCCATCAGGTTGACTGATCTCTCAAATTCTATATCAGCTCGATTTAAGAACTCTTCGAGAAGCGATGTTATACGTTCGCGTTTACGTTTCCGCTTCCGTACAGGCTCAGCTTTAAATTTGGTTAGACCGTTTAACGTTTGGTGGAGGTACCGGTGCAGCAAATAGATCCTGATGATACCATTTTATTTGTTCACCTAGCCACTCTGTGAGTTCTGCCTTTGTACTAAATTTGTATTCAGTATTTTGTATGTTCTGCTAGCCGGCTCCCAATTTTTGTCGTTCCTGAATTACGCGTTGTTTTTCTTCTTCTTTTTCTTCTTATTTTGCAGTGATTAGCTGAGGTATTTACGACCTAGGACTTTGTTCTCCTGCATGTTGACGTGGTAATTCTGGCTATGGTTTTTGTTGCATCACTGGTGGGTCAATCCTTCTCAATAACTCAAACTCTTCATGCCTACATGAATTGAATATTTGATCAAAAGGAGCACACTCAGTACCGGTAGCAACTTCCTTTCCAGTAAACTCACTAAATACCAGTTTACGCCATTCATCATTTATGAATTTATCAGGTGTCTTTGATAGTCTCTCAGGTCGGGAGGTCTGCTAAGAGCAACGACTACAGGGTTTGTAAGGTTGTCCTAATGCATTTTTCCTTGAGGAATTGAGGCGGTGTTTTCAGCTGAGACTTGTAGTCGGGTGGCACGTCTGGTACTTGGACAAATGCCTCTCACACGTCTTCACTAAGTGTCTGTGTACCTTATGCGAGTGCACTGTGGGCCTCACTAAGTTCTTCAACGTCTTATTTGACCTTCTCAATCGCCTCTGGCAAACTTGCGTTCGTCTCTGCAGTTGCTCTTGTGGCTTTCTTGATATCCTCGGTGCATTTGGCTACTTTACGAACGAGACGAGGGGACTCTTCGGTTCCCGTAAACGCTTCCACTTGTTGCACGATTGCTCTGGTGGCCTTTTTAATATCCTCGGCACGCTCGGTAGTTTCTTTGCTAGGTTTAATCAGAGGCGCAAATGTTTGCTCAAATCCCGTTCTGAGGTCATCTCGTGCAGTTTGTCGCGACTGTAACATATTTATGACATTTTTGCGTCCTTTAATTTCTTTTAGAATTAATTCTTGCTAATTACGGGAGGCTTCTTGGCGTCGTCTTTCGTACGATTCTATAGTATCTCTGCCGGACATAGTATATTTTGTATAGGATTGTTTGTTAAAATGAAGTGTGATACACGTCGGCGTTCAACTAGGACTCTACTTGCATGGCCCAACATTAGTAAAATAGGTCGTAAGAAAAAAAGATTTTTTTCCGGATTCGAGGGTCCTCAATGTGCTTTCGAAGTTTGCCCTGCTCGCTATTTTCACGGACAAGATCGACTCTGATTCTGCTGCGTAGATTTTCCATGGTCTTCCAAAACACGGCATTGTTCATGAACTTGACGAAGTCCTTCGCACAGTTTTTGGTAGCCTCATTGCGTAAGTCCGTATTCATCTGAATGTATTAGACCATCTAAGGTTGCTGAAGAAATTTTTGCACTCGATGGATCTTGGCCACTTGCATACCTAGTCTCACGTACAGATTGCAGATTTCTCACGTGCAGTACATAGTTGCGTTTTGTCCTGAGGAACGGAACGAGTTTGGTGCACTCGGTGTACTTGCCAGACTCATCTATGATCGAGCACCGATACGGGGACAGCCACGACCAGGGAATCGACGACGCTTCTGGGACCAGCGTATAATCGTTGTTGGCCTCGTGAAGTGCTCTGGATATTCCATGTCGACTTCAAAGAAGTATCCGTGGCTGCCATGGATGTTGTGATCGTGCACATCATTGCGGAGATCAAGGTGTTTATGATCGATCCACTTAAATCCACCCACTGGTAATGGTTGCATCATGGTCTGTTGTATATATTATAGGCATGGAGAATACATAATGTAACTGTGGGGGACAGCAAAGTTATACCATGACATTTTGGGGTTGTTGGCAGAAGTGTCTGTGACTGGACATGGATATTCCGTCACGAAGTGATCATTCGATAAACTGATGCAGGTCAATGTTCGTGAGCAATTTCAGCTCGATTTTATTTTTGGAGAACAGTGCATCCCAGCCCATACCCGCTGACGAAAAATAATGAACGAGATCGAGCTTGTACATGGCGGTGTCACGAATGCCTCAAACACGTCGGCAAGCAACAACACGTCCGTGCACAGATGCAGATCGTGATAGTAGCCTTGGATTTTGCATTCAAACGCAGGCCAACTTTTCTTCGCATGTTCGTAGACGGCGGGGGAAATACCTTCGCATGACAACGACGAATAAAATGTTTGGATCGGTGGCAGCTGGGTTTCGGTAAATTTGCTCCAGATTTTCAGGTACTCGTACGGATGAACACCTTTCATCGTGATCTGGTCCGTATTATTGGAACGGTATTGTCGATTGATTTTAAAGTTCTACGCCGTCAGATTGCTCACTAATCTCTCCAGGGAAGAATTCAAAAACTGGATCGAATTGATGCACTGCAATTGTCCCTGTCGAAACGTCGTTCATTTTTTCCTTTTTGTTGTGGATTACGCTTATCGACGAGTCGGATACCGTGGCTACTGTTTGCATGATCAAAGAGCCATCGTACCCACGCAGGTTGTGAAGCACCACAGGGATTTTGGTTTTGTTGGCATAAAGTCTCAGCTGCAGATGACACGGTTTGTGTGCGGCACCTCTGTACGTACCAGTGATGTGACAGTGACAACTAAATTTGGAACCAGGACTTTTATTTTCATCGCCGGACGGGCTTTGCACTTTGTCAGAGAATGTTTTCACAAATCCAACAGTGAGTGGTTGCAGCAAATTCACGATTATCATCCCGTCATAATAAGGTGTGCTGGAGAATCTAGATTCTGTCGAATCAATTTCGATGTGACTTCGATGGATCGGAGAAATACCTCAGCTGTGTCTGGAGTACCCTGAGGACGACAAAGGACTGGCGGCTCTGTTTTACCATCACATCGAAACAATGTATAACAAAGCCCACATGGAACTGGTTCTGTTACTTGCATAATCTGTTTGATATCAGGCGCATTCGAGTCTTTATCAGCAGACTTTCTCCTGCCACTTTTAATCATTCAAACTCCACGTAGATCATACACGCTGTAATGCAGTACATTTGACAGTGCTTTAAACAGGCTCGGGTATAATTGTACGAAGTTGGTTTTCATTGATACCACCTCAGTAAAAGTCGTGCATGCAACGTCTGCATGAATATTTTTACCCTTGTATTTGCTTTGCCGGTTAAGCAGCCGACCAAGATGATTTTTATTCATACATAATGCTAGACCAATTCTGAGTAACAACAGAAAGAACCTTCTACGGCGTTGAGTAAAACATTTTTCAGAAAGGGGTACGCCTCAACAAGCGCAAGGTAGTCATCAGTGAATACAATAGCAACATAAATTGTGTCGGGCGACTGACGCAGGTACCCAATAATGTTGAACCTCGCATTGAGAATTTCATTCACATTTTCCCTGAAGAGAGAGTCTAAACATTTCATGAGATACTTGTGACTGTAAAATAAATTGATGCCATTCTTATACTTGTCGGCTACGAAGCGTCTGTCTAATTAGCCTGCTTTGAGGGATCTTCGTCACTGACCACATAGCTACCGTAAGACACGTCTCTCTCTCTGCAGTGATATTTCTTTCCACAATCGCTGCAGACTAGCACAGCACAGAGCAGTTACGAAGTGGCTGTTTGACCTTATTCTATACCCTCTGGGGACACGGACAGCCGTACGAGACTTTATCCGCCCCAATGACTGGCACTTTCTCATCACATGGTTGTATACACCTCTAACAGAATTCTCAACAAATAGCTAACCAAACCTCTGTGAGTTGCGTGGGTGATACCATGTCATGTGGGTTAGAGGCGAGAAAGGCTCTCCGAGTCCCAATAATGTAGCAAAGGAGTCAAAAGCTTTATTTTTATACTACTACAAGAGAGAAGATTTACTTCAAACCTTAACAGGGTCGTACTTAAAACTTTTAGTGACCTATTGTTCGAAACATTTGATAAACTAATGCTTGACCTATTCTGAATAACATTTGACAACATACCGCTTTAAACTCGTAGTAAACAATTTTGTACGGTACTTCTCTGTGTACCATGAAGTAAATACTGTTTTACTTAATAATATTTGTATTTAGTATTGTATTTGTAATTTCTTTTATCCTACTTACAACAACCTTCTCTTCGTATTGTAGCCATCCTTCTTGGTGCTACGCTGCTTTTCTTTTTCTCTGAGTTCAAAGATGGTTGATTATATAGCTTATAAAGAGGCGATGCTTTTAATTAGGCGTTTAGACACATATTGTTACATAATAGGTACTGATATGGGGAATAAGTCTGTATTTTCAACTCCATTCAGCATACATACGTATTAAGAAAATTACGTGAGAGGATCAGAAGTTTTGATGTTGTGAACTATATTGATTGATTGGTTCAAAAGGCAATATAAACACATTATTTGCTATATCATTCCGTGAAATGGATAACCTAGGCAACCGACCAGGACTTGTCTGTTCTGGTATCAAACCATGGACCATTCATTGGATAACGCATCATACGCTCTACCTACCAAACTAGCGCGGCTCTCTTAGGCACCAGTGTTTTAATTTAACGCTTATGACCAGCACTATAGTTCAGCATCAAGCACCACTTAGCTGTTTTAGTTACCATGCTTCAGTACCATACAGAGTACTTGTACTCGCTAACAATGAATAAAACATTCATTTTGCCATCCCCAGAAATTTCCTAAATGACCAGGATAGGAGGTTTCATTGACTAAACTAAGAATTTCCTGTCTATATGAATTTGGAAGTACTATTCGATAGTTCACTGACCACTCGTCACCAGCGGGCACCTGAAATGGTCTCATTTTCTCATAAGGATCAAACTTTTCACAAAATAGCAAACTGGTACTTGTGTGGCTTCAGCTTCACTAATAGTTCTCTGAAACAAACAGGAGATCTCAAGATCTTGTTCCTGTTCGACAAGAAGTGATTGTCTCTATTCACCGTGATTGGAATGAATAGACTGTAACAATAGAATCGATGTGACCAATATCGTTTGATTGAGAAATACTAGGAGTGAAAGTGACCTCATACAAACCTGGCCAATAGATGTGCCAGCTAATGAAATAATTTCCTTATCATTCTCATAGCTCTCGTAACTGCAAAAGTAGGATATAAATCAGTTATTTGGATTTCAATGTCAACCGGCTCAATAGGCTCAACTCTTTGATCAAAACAAGGCTTGACCAATACAAGTGGATTAATTGCAACCTTATCTCGAGCTAGGTCGTTGCCTAGCAGTAAATGAAAACCATCAATGGGCAAAGAATTTACCGCTCCAACAGGCACGTGTCCTGAGACTAGGTCTGATGCCAGATCGACACAATGGAAAGGAACATTAACAAAGCCGCACACTACTCCCTGAGTAAGAAAATGTTCATTAGAAGAACATTTCTCAGATATAGGCAAAAGGTACCTGATACTAAAAGATTTTGAGAAGTTACCGTGTTCCTTAATATTTAAATGTGGATAGGCTTGCTAAATCACTAATTAGCGATTCAGAACCCTTCTATACGAATGGTTCATCATTCTCCATAATCAAATCAGATTGGGTTTAATGATTCAACAAAAGTATAGCTTTCAATACATGACCGTGATCTTGGCCTCTTAGAAATAAGAGCATTTGGAATAGCTCTACCTTTATTCTGTTGCTTGTTTTTCAACTTATAACAATCAGAAATAACGTGGCATATTTTCTTCTAATAAGTGCACGTTAGAAGGGAAAAGGATTTCAGATCAGTCTTATCAGAAATTTGATTTCTATAGGTTTTGCAGGATTGAGATTTGGAAGTGCTCGAGCGAGATTGAGATTTTTTCACCCAAAAACTGCTGAGAATAAATTTATTGACAAATGAAATTTTGTGTGTCAAGTAATAATTGTCACCTTTAAGAGCAGCATCATGAAAAGTTTCTACCTTTTAATAGGTCTTGATATCACTATGAATGCAATTCTCGAACCTTCAACTAATATAAGATGTCTAAGATTTTTATAAGCTTTGTCAACCAACTTGACTGATCACCACCTATTGATATTTTTCCCTTTCAAATTTGACGTGATTTTATCCAGTTTCTTTTCTCCAATTCCTAAACCTTTGTCCATGCTTCCGTAACCAACACTTAACCCTTCAAGATACCTTCCTTAACCATATCATAATCAGCATTTTGTTCTACTAACAGTGATGCATAAACTTCACGAGCTTTGCCAAGAAGTACACTTTCAAATAATAAAATCCACGGCTATCTTGTCCATTGTGAATTTTTAGCTATCTTCATGAAATGAGGAAAATGTTGATCTTCTTTCTATTTCTTTAAAAGGGATATTAGCCGAATAATTTTGGTACATCAAAACCTGATCCTAGTTGGGAGTACCTTTTGCTTGCCAGTTCTAAATCTTTAATGTATCTTACATTTCCCTTATTTTCTCCTTGCATTTCTCTTTTTATTTTTATCTCCGTATTTGCAATTTTCTTCATTCTATCTACATTTGCATTCATCTTTCCTCTTTGTGCCTTTCTATGTTCATTTGCATGTCTTCTTCTTTTAGCACTTCCATTTGCATCTGTTCTTTTCTTTTATATTAATTCTTAATTTGAATTCCTCATCCTCTTTCCTCTTTCTGAATGTGTATGTATCTCTCTATCTCTTTCTCTTTTTGAATCTGCAGTTGTCTTTCTCTTTCCTCTTTCCAATTTTGGATCTTCATCATCATCATCCCTTTCTGACGTTGAATCTTTCTTAATTATATTCCTTCTAAGTTTTCTAAAAAAAAATTTCATTTCATTTCAGAGCTAAATCGAGACTTATTAATTAAACAAAGCACTTGCAACAACAATATTCCTTTCCACCAAAAAATATTGTCTCAAAATATTTTTCTCTCTTGTTTTAATTAAGATGCTTTTATGTCCGAAATAGAAAAGGAACCAGGAATCTACAGCAACTGATCTTTTATAAAACACGCCAACACTCTATGGATCGCATTAGAAATAAAATTCTCAGCTTTAGCGGACACTGTGAAAGCTTGATGGTTTGACTATGTGAAATCAAAATTAAATGGGGCTATGAAAATACCGAAATAAAGTGAATTACCACTTTAAAAAACAAATTCATCTCGATTATTTTTCAGCAATTTGTATCCATGACAAGCTCCAGTTTCTGGTACGAACGTATCGTCTAACAGAAAGTAGCAGAACTGAAACTTTTTTGTAAAATTTAACAAATAATTGAACTTTCTAATTTTTAAATACAAAATTTTAAGAGGAACTTAGAGTATGTATAATGAATTAAATCCAAAATAATCCTAGAAGTTCCACAGAAGTCCGAATTAACTGAGTGTTCCGAATGAACTTCACGTCCTAAATGTTCTGATGTATCGGTAGCCTAGAGTGTGGTCCCTTTCAAATTATATATAAACACAACATTAAATACCTCTACAGCCTGATATTAGAACAAGTACATAGGAAAATGGGAATAAATTAATTGTCCTCTCCTGCGCAATATTTTTATACTTGATCTCTGAGGCAATACCTCCCAGATGACACATTTCACAATATCTCACGTAGCAGCAGAACTCACTTGACACACTTTTGCAATGGGAAATTATTTCAAATTTGTCAACTGGTTAAATAATGAGATTTATTTTAATACTTGTAAACACTTTTTTATAGCGCATATGCAATCTAAAGCCATTCAACGAAAGCAAAAGACATTATACTGATAGACACAACAATCTCTCTCTCTCTCTCTCTCTCTCTCTCTCTCTCTCTCTCTCTCTCTCTCTCTCTCTCTCTCTATTATATATATATATATATATATATATATATATATATATATATATATATAAGTTTTCCACTAATATAAGAAGTCTAAGATTTTTATAAGCCTTGTCAACCAGCTTGACCGATCACGACCTATTGATATTCAGTTGGTGTACGCAGCTTGTTATTATCTGTCCCCATGTTATGATCCATATGGAAATTGCCCGTATTTTAGATTATACGAGAATTTTTCATTGCGGTTTTGATTACGTCATTTGTTACTTTTATAAAGCCAGAATTTTGACACTTATCTCATTTTCTTGAAGAACTAAGATGTTATAGGGCACACCGAGTGTGAGCTAGGGTGGTATTTTGACCCTTTCATGGTCTATATACATGTCATCATTGTTTTAGGTCTTTAAATCTTTTATAAAGTGCGTCGCATAAGTAATATTTTATTATGTATCAAAAAGCATACTTTTTTCTTTAATCTCTTTATTTCGAAATCCAATTTACCTCTTTTTCATGGCACACCCAGTGTGATCTTTAGATCTTTTTAACTCGAAAACCAAAAACCAAAGTTTTCCTTGCGCATGCTTGGTATGCGTTGTTGTAAGCCTCTCTGAAACATATAGTGGTAGAAATGTGTAATATTTTGGCCTTAATGTCTTTTAATCCAATACCTGAATTGCCCCATGGACATCAGTAGAGTGAGCTACTCTGGGCCATGTAAACGTGTTTATACCTATTTTGTGGTTGTCGGTCTTTTAGATAGTCTGGTATTTTAATTTTGTGTTTTTCAAGTGATCTTTCACCTACATGGCTTTTTGTGATGGATTCAAATATTGTATAACATTGAAAACACTATACTACTTTTAGTTCTACGCCGAGTCTAGGCATAAATTAATCTTAACACCTAGTCTTTGCATTTTATAGTGTCTTCTATTTCTGATCAACCAAAACAATATTTAATTTATTAAATAAACCAAAACGCAAGTTTTGCTGGAGTAAGAAAGGGGCAACTATCTTATGCTTTTTTTCTTAAGGGGGGGGGAGGGTTGCGGGGGAGGGGTAAATATTGTTATCGGTATTACAGAAAGAAATAAAATATACATACTATACTTAATATTTACGTCCAGTCCAGACAAGTTTGGGTCGGCAGTCGTTGCATGACTCCCACTTCCTCCATGGTAAATACTCTTCCTTATGTTTATATGAGGAAAACAACATGAATCAATGAATCAGATATCGAACACATACATAAAGAGCGCCATATTGTACCATCCACATCACAAGCTTCTGTACCGTATACCTAACATTTTTTTTTCCCGTTATTCATTACAGTGGTTATTTAACGGCAGACATTTTTCTTCTCAGGTTATGTCTGTATGGTACTATTTATAGATGCTCATAACTGTCACGTGATTCTTGATCTAACACATCGTAGATAATAACTTATCCAAGAAAAACTATGCAAAGTAGTTTTATTTGTGCAAACTGCTTCACAGTTTATGAATATGTGCGATTTAATGTGCCTTCTTCGGATACTGGTAAAGACTGAAAGCAAGAATGTACGTTCTTTCCGACCAAAGTGGAAAAAAATTCAATAACAGAAATGTTGAACTACCTTGTGGTGTGGAATTTGAAAAACTGCACTCTACTGAGAAAAATAAAAACAAAGAGATCCCAATGTTCATGGAAAAACCAATACAAGTTACTGAAGACAGCCAAGATGAGGATGATCTCAGTGATAGCTCCCAGCAAGAAAGTCACCACGATAGTACCACTACAAAC
Organism: Megalonaias nervosa; assembly: GCA_016617855.1. Lineage (NCBI taxonomy): Eukaryota > Metazoa > Mollusca > Bivalvia > Unionida > Unionidae > Megalonaias > Megalonaias nervosa. The sequence goes on from JAECUM010023348.1 coordinate 82,213, forward strand.
TATCGAATTGAAGTTGTTTTCAGTCCTTAGATAAAGAGTATGATTCTTGTCATGTGAACGTGGCTGACATGCTGTCCAAGAGTACTGCGACTGACAGTGACCACAGTAATACTTATTTTTGTTGCTATTTGTACGTGCCAAACTATGAATCTGCATAAAGTTTCCGAGAGCTGGAGGTGTAATTTCACCCTCTGTTAATTATTCTATCACAACAGTCTGGTAATGACAAAACAGTGATCTGGAAACAGCAGTTGTATTATGAGTTCAATTAAAATTCTTGAGATGGTTCATCAAAATTGATTTTATTTTTTTTGTTCAAAATCGTTCAAAATTTAATCCTGCTAGAAGCAAACGGATAGTCCAGGAGGTGCAATAATTGTCCGCAAAACGCTATCTTTGAACTACGGGTGTATTTCGTATTTTGAGTATAGTTATGCAGTTGTTGTGTTTCTTGTCAACTATCTCAAGTGAGATGTATATATTGAAACAGACACAAGTGTGTTACTTCCAAGACTTTATTTCTAACAGTGACTAATATAAGCAATCCACAATCATCATTTACATAGAGCTTGTTAGGTTTAACCTCTCTTCCAGACCGTGTTATCTATGGGGCGTCTGACCCCAAAGTCTTAGCTCCTGATTCTGGAATGGTGTTACTGAAATGGGGTTCTCTAGGGAAAACTGTTTGAAATGGAGCATTTTCCTATTGCTGCTGGGGGTCAGCCAATACACAAGCAGCAAATAGGGTCACATCTGACAGATTCTCCATGGTTTTATTAAGTAACCTTCGATTTCGGCGGTAAACACCACCATCCCTAGTTTGTACAGAATATGACCTGCCCTTGTGAAGTCTTATAACCTTGGCCGATTTCCATACTTTTCCAAATTGAACTCTCACAGAATCATTTACGGAAAGGGGTTTAAGTAATTTTGCTGATTTGTCAAAATACTGTCTTTGCTTTGATTTCGACTGCTGCATTTTCTTTTTAACAATAGTTGGGTCAACAGTCTGTGGTTTGAGAAGTTTATTTGTAATCGGTATTATAGATTTTGTTCTTCTACCAAGTAACATTTGAGCTGGTGTATAGCCGCAATCCAAGGGCGTATTTCTATATTCTAACTAGCTAAATAAGGGTCCTGCTTACTCTCCCTTGCTTTTTTGGTGAGCAATTTCTTGGCAATTGAGACTGCCTTTTCTGCCAAACCATTTGACATTGCATATAATGGATTTGACGTCCTGTGTTCGAAACCCCATTCTTTCGCAAAGTTTGCCAATTCTTGGGATGAAAATTGCGGTCCAATGTCGCTGACACAGACATAACAAATACCGTTTCGTGACGTGTACTTTCAGTTTCCTAATAATTGTGATACTGTGTGTGTCAGGTAACAAGTCTATCTCAAAAAAGCGACTATAATAATCTACAGTCATGAGATAATTTTTTCCATCAGATGCAAACAGGTCAGTACCAATTTTTTTTATATGGCATTTGTGGAATGTCATGTGGGATTAAAGGTTCTTTAGCATTGGAGTCGCGGTGAGTGAGACATATTGAGCATTTTAACACATGGTCTGTGATTTTTTTGGACATGCCTGTTCAAAAGATGCTCTCTTTCGCGCGTTCTAATGTCTTGTTTACTCCCAGATGACCAGTGTGCACAGCTCGTATCATCTGCCGGAGACCTTTCGGTACAATTAACATTCGACCTCTGAAAATTAAGTCATCTTCTACAGATAGCTCATCCCTGTGATTCCAGAACTTAAGCACATTTGTGTTGCAGTTAGCGCGTGAACTAGGCCATCCCTGAGTTATAGTATTTATCAAAGTTTTGCATTTGTGGATTAACGATGATAACGCTCTTCAGACATTCTAACCGTCGATATGTGACAAACAACTGTTGTTTGATTGTATGTAGAAGGTCAAGTCCTTCGATCAATCTTGGATATGTGTCCGGAAGTGATTGTCTTGATAAATAATCACTAATGGGCAAATCTTTCCCTCGTACATGATGCACTTCAATATCGTACTGCTGAAGCTGCAACATCATGCATTGAAGGTGTGGAGGGGCTGCTGAAAGGGGCTTCCTCATGATCGATTCAATCGGCTTGTGGTCTGAGTGCACCCTAACTGGTCTAGCAAAAACCAATTGATGAAAATGCTTACAGCCAAATAGTATAACCAGCATTACTTTTTCTATCTGAGCATACCCTATTTCAGTTTGTGTTAGGCTTTTGGATGCGAATGCTATGGGGTGACCGTCTTGCATAAGGCATGCCACAATCCCATATTTGGAAGAGTCTACTTCGAGTGTTAATTGCTTGGTAGAGTCAAAGTAAACCAGCACAGTGTGTCGCGTGATTATATCCTTGATCTCTTCAAATGCCTTCTTCTGAGGTTCGTCCCAGAAAAAGTAGACATCTTTCTTCAAGAAGGCGCGCAAAGGGCTTGTAACCTCCGCTAAATTTGGCGCGAATTTAGAAAGATAGTTAACCATTCCTAATAGGTTTTCTAATCTGGACCTATTTTCGGGAGCGTCAAGTTTAAGAATAGCCTCAACCTTGTTTTGATCAGGTTTTAGACCTGACGAGCTTTTGTATGGCCAAAGAAAGATACTTCCGTTGCGCTTATTACGCATTTGTTTGAGTTGAGACGCACACCCTTTCAGCGTGCACGTTCAAGTACACGTGTCAACATGTGATGTTCCTTGCGAGAACGTCCCCAAACCAATATATGTCGTTGACTATACACGTGACATTTAGTAAGCCCTCACAATTTTCATCCATTTTCATTTGAAATATGTCTTGTGAACTTTTTATCCCAAAAGTTAGCCTAAGATATCGGTACCGTCCGAAAGGCGCACTGAATGTAGTTAGGTATGAAAATTCGTCTTCAAGTTTCACACTCCAGTAGCCATGTGTACAGTCTAACGTGCTGAAATACTTGGCATCGGTTAGTTTAGTTGTGACATCATCAATTGTCAGCATAGGGCAGAGGAGCCTAAGGATTGAATTGTTTAACTCCTTTGGGTCTAGGCAAATACACAATATACCCTATTTCGGTTTTTCTGTTATTACAAGGGAGTTGACCCAATCGGTGGGTTCTGTAACCCTTTCAATAATTTGGCACTCTTCCATTCTTGTGACTTCTTTAAGTTTGGACTTTAATGCTTCTGGTACCCTTCGCGGGGTGGGGTGGGGGGTTACTACTGGCACTGCATCGGGTTTAAGATGCAGCTTGCACTCACCGGGAAACAGACCTATTCCCTGAAATAGGTCACTGTACGTACTTTTAACAGCTGAGTTATCACTGTTCCCACTCCCGTTTTAATCAACTCCCTGGTCACTGTTCGATATATTATGCACAGTTTTGGATCTGCAAATTTTTGCAAAATGATTAAGTTTGCCACATTCTCTGCAAGTCACATCTCTACCTGGACACTGCGAGTTGTTCGACCGGTGATTCCTGTTTCCACAATTCCCACATGGTTTGTATGCTGTGAACTGCTTGGGCCTTGCACTATTGTGATGCTGGCTCTGATGCGTCTGAGATGACTTCCGGGATTGTTGCAAGTGATATCCCCTGGGTTTATTTCCACCGCGTGTCTGCACACTGTTTTTGCTTTTATCAACAGCGTCTACATCCTTGTTTGGCGTGCCGTTTGAAATCGACATCGATTTCAATTGCTGCTGACAATATTCAAAGTTTTGAACGATCTGTTTTGTTTAATGTCAAATTGTCGTCATCATTAATCAGTTTCTCTCGGCCTCTCTGACTGTTCGTCCCAAATTCAATTCTATCCCTTATCATCCCTTATTCTATCCCTTATCATATCATCAGCATCATGAAAGTTGCAGTCTTTAGCTTTCAGTCTTAGCCGTGTGACGTCGGAATCAATTGATTCCGCCCCTTGTACTTCGGCATTGAAACGATACCGCGCAAATATGAGGTTTAACTTTGGTTGCACGTGCGCCTTGAAACGGTCATAGAATGCTTAGAGATTCTTCGGGTCTTCATTTGAAATACCAGTCCACGTTTGGTAGACGTCTCTCCCTCTGTCCGCAACCAATAATAAAAGGTATGATACCATTTCAGCTTCTGTTTTTTTCTTTAAGCGGTCCATTAAAAATCAAAGTGATATGTAGTCAAAACTCCTCTCACTGTTCCGGCAAGTTCGCAGCCTCCCAGTCCATGACTGGTGGCGGAATACCGCTTAAATCTATGGCTGATTTTTTCAAGTCTTAACTAATGCACACGCTTCTAGTTTATGTGCAACTCCAAGTTAATGCATGAATCCAACTTAATGCACCAATCCCACTTGTGAAAACATGTTGTGTTTCTTGTCATAAACTATCTCAAGTGAGATGTAGATGTATATACTGGAACAGACACAAGTGTGTTGCTTCCAAGACTTTATTTCTAAGAATGACTCATATAAGCAATCCACAAACCGGGTCCTAACAGCGCATACGTATATAAGTTGCAGAAAGATGTACACATGATGTAGATTCTCTAGTCCATTTCAATAATACAACAGCAGAGTGTTTGAAAATCCAGACCACTGCTACATCACGACTCAGACGGTTTTATTACTAAGCCCTGCCAAGGTTTATACGAATACAGACGTTGTATCGTGACATTGTTAGACACAAGGGACAAATACTTCCCATTGCACGATCCTACTTTCATGTCTGAATTTATACACGATATAAGCGAACATCTCCAAAATCCTATGCACAACAAATGACAGTACGGATTTGTATAGCAATATAAGTAACGAGTTGAGTCTTCTTCATCTCATTATGTCCGAAATACTTTTAGAGAGCTCGCATAATCCTTTCAAAAAGCTCAGTCAACATTATCTTTTAAAACGAGACCAAATATTGATAGAATACAACATCATGAAAGCTATACAACTTTAGACACGGATAGAGCATCTGATCACAACCCAAAATGGCGTCTCATAACAACCGGTTGCCATATACAAAGGCCCATACATACATACATACATACATACATTATATATATATATATATATATATATATATATATATATATATATATATATATATATATATATATAAATTGTAACCCGCCCATGGCGCAATAATACGCGTATATAAACATTCTCGCGAGCGTCTGCAGTTGATTCTAGATCAATGATCAATTTCCGCACATTAGTCACTACTGACGTATGAAAAATAATGATGAAAAGTATTAATAATCCCCGTTTTCTAAATTAATTTAATATGGTACACATTTTCATCACAATCCTTTCTGCTTTCTGTTCTCCCCTCCCCTCTCAAGCATAACGTACAAACTGCGCAGAAATGTGGAATGAGAGAGAAAAGGAATTTGGGCTGGATTAAAACCTTGATATAGAAATTACACCAAGTAACCAACAAGAATATGGTTCGTCGTAACGATACGTGTGCACTTTCCTTGGGATTTATCAACAGTGTTTATCAATGATACAATGTTGCAAACCAGTAAATTCCTCGGTTACGTGGTACACATACTGTGATATATTTAATGTTATGTTTTGTTTTTTTTTTGTTTTTTCTTAAACATACCATAATGTTCTAAAAAATCGATTATTATTATTTAAATATGAAAATGTCCAAAGGTCTCTCTCTCTCTCTCTCTCTCTCTCTCTCTCTCTCTCTCTCTTGACCATCGTAGCAGGATACGGGCTAAAATCTATGAAATGGCGAACGTAGAGGATTTTCGTTTGTCATCCCACGATATCTCTGGACTTATGAATGATGGTCAAAGTTAAGTCAAACCGACCAAAGGATGAGAGAGAGAGAGAGAGAGAGAGAGAGAGAGAGAGAGAGAGCTTTGGACATTTTCATATTTAAATAATAATAATCGATTTTTTAGAACATTATGGTATGTTTAAGAAAAAACAAACAAAAAACCATAACATTAAATATATCACAGTATGTGTACCACGTAACCGAGGAATTTACTGGTTTGCAACATTGTATCATTGATAAACACTGTTGATAAATCCAAAGGAAAGTGCACACGTATCGTTACGACGAACCATATTCTTGTTGGTTACTTGGTGTAATTTCTATTTCAAGGTTTTAATCCAGCCCAAATTCCTTTTCTCTCTCATTCCACATTTCTGCGCAGTTTGTACGTTATGCTTGAGAGGGGAGGGGAGAACAGAAAGCAGAAAGGATTGTGATGAAAATGTGTACCATTTTAAATTAATTTCGAAAACGGGGATTATTAATACTTTTCATCATTATTTTTCATACGTCAGTAGTGACTAATGTGTGGAAATTGATCATTGATCTAGAATCAACTGCAGGCGCTCGCGAGAATGTTTATATATGCGTATTATTGCGCCATGGGCGAATCACAATTTGATATACCAATAGTATTGGTATATCAAATTGCTTTATACCAACACTTTAAATGCATGTTATTTTTTAATGTATGTGGTATATATATATATATATATATATATATATATATATATATA